>BROG01000830.1:0-155000 GCA_030159075.1 Atrina japonica
ATCCACCTAACCGTTACGCCAAAATAAAAGTTTAGAAAATTTATACAACTTCCGTCTTCATTCACACGATTATCCAAATTAACAACAGGTTAAAAATAAATCACGGAATATATATTTTGTCTGATTTTAGGGGGTGATACTAAATGAAGAACTAAAGGGTTTTAGGGATTTAGTGGATATATTTATGTTGTATTGACTAAGAATCAATACATTTAATACAAAAGCTTACATATATGTACTTATATAGACAGAAAAAACTTTGAATTTTATAGACATATGATACAAAAACAGCGAAATATAAAGCCTGTTAATATAAGTCACGCTAGTTCTAAGCGGTACTTTCCCTATGACTTTTCCTTGCTTTGACCAAACTCTTGTTCCGAATAATTCGTAAACTACATGTATCTATAGTCTTTATTTATTTCGTCAAATTAATTATATTTTTAATACATTTTTCATTGTATACCGTTCTTGTTATACCGCCGTGTCATTTACGAGATACACGGTCGAGTTGTCGTTTCCAGATGGTATCTGATACAGCGATTCTATTTCTAGTCAGGAATCGTAAATCGATACATATAAATTCCGTAAAAGTTGTAATATTTAAAAAAAAATCATTGGTGCTAAAGATTACTAATCTGCCTGGCAATAACAAAATAACAATTGAAATAAGAGAAAAAATATTTGATGTGTTGGAGATTTACCCATTTATCTGTCCAGAAACCAAAGGAGGGACTAAGAAAACCCATATAGAAAGAAATACATGCACTTAGTAAATTATTCGGTCTAGAGAAGGACTCTTTAAATTAAATTTCCGACTGAGTTCAGATCTAACTGTTAGACATCCAAACTGCATTAATTCTCAATTACTATAATCTTTATTCAGACAAATTAACTCGGTGAAATTTGGGATATGTAGAAATAATTGATGTGAATGTGTAAAAGTGCATATTTTAACATATGTTGTTTCTTTTGTAAAATCACAAAAATTAGAACATGGCCAATTTGTACCGAATAGGCCGAGTCCTTTTTTGCGTTTGGGTCGAACGAAATTCACTCGGAGCACGCATGCTCAATTGTACTTCCTGTAAGTAATTTCCGTAAACTTGGCAGGATCAATTTTGACACATAGCTTAGTTAGCCACCAGTTAAAGTTCGAAATGGGTTAATTTGAGATACAGAGATGCCCACCTTTTAATGTTCATACAGATATTCATATATGTCATCGTATTTAAATGTTTATTTTCCTGAAAATTATGGTGGCATTGCCCCAGATATCTTGAGGTTGGAAACAGACTGAGAGAGCACCCCCTTCCCAATTACACTCAAGACTTGCACACGCATTTTTACAGTGTAAAACCAGAAATTGATTTTTAGAAATTACAGTGGATAACTGGGTATAATGACTGAATCTCAGTATGGAGCTTACATGCCAAAACACGCCATTTATCATTCATCTGGGTTTGTACAAGTTTATTTTATTTTGGATTTCTTTTGTTGTTCTAATTTCTATTGAAACGTCGAGGGCATGCTTACCAAGACGTTTCAGTAGAAATTAGTTGTTGTTCTTAACCACAGGCACATGTAGCAAAATCCTGGTATGAAATTACCCGGGGAAAAAATCCCAAGTGCAAAAATGTAGGAAAGGGGAAATGCATCAATACGGAAATTCTTACTAATGTACAATTGTGTTACCTACATTAAGGATATTGTGGCAATCATGGTAAATTTCTTTAAACACTGAAGTTTGCACACATAATGACACGACTCTCGGGATATTTTTATTCTTCTGTTCTCAAATATCCTAAGAGAAAAATATTGTGTTGAAACAATGTTCAGAAGGCATAATACATTTTACTGCCCTGACGCAGTTTGCCGTGCAAGCCAGGATATTGAGCATGGAAATAAACTAAAATGACATGTGAGAAAAAAAAAACAAACATGAATAAATGATGTAGATAAATATTTACTAAATAATTTAGAATATAAAAATATATAATTGTTGACTTTAAAAACAACTCTTTGAAAATGTATATTTGTGATTAAAATACATGTATATGAACAGCAAGTCTTGAAATATATGCCTGCTATAGCCATTACCACGAAAACTGGTGATGTGATTTACATTCCCTCTCACTGACCAAGTATGCAAATGAGAATCTGGTTATCATGTGGACCTTGTGTGTTAATTAAACAAGGCAAGTCCACTCAAGTTATTTACATGCAATTTGTTTTTATTTGTATCTGAAATCTTCAGTAATTCTGCTTTTTCAGTCTCAATTCCAGGAAAACTGGGAACATGACTATATGTAATATGCATTAGTAGGGGGATGCTGTATAACACAATTTTGCTGCATGTGCCTGTCAATAATACACAAACATCATGACATACCTTAAGCCTTATTCACAAAAGCAAGGCTTTGCCTGCTTCTTTGGACATATTTTTGTTGAAAATCATGTGTAACTCACAAGAACCTACTTTTCCTTTAGACTATAGGCTGCCAGTAAATATCTACAGTGGCTGTTGGACGGACATGCACAACAATCACTATGCAGATATACAATGTATGATTTACTAGTAATCCCCTTTTTATTGTTCTGGAGCTGTAGGATCTGCCACAGCTACCATTGCAGCCAAAAATTGCAGAGCATGTACAAACAAGCAATTGATTGTTAAAATTGAAACTGTCAGTATAAAGAAATGCTACAACAGGTAAATCAGCTACATTGCACATACTTTTCACTTTACTCGGTATACTGCTGCATATCTCTCATTTTGTAGTACAGAAGACTTGGTCAGACCACATGTTCTTTGACATGCTATATCTATAAACCCAGAGATCTTCAGTATAACTTTGAGGATCAGCAGCAATTAGATGTTTGACCCACAAACTGTAAATTGACAATCTCTGACCATGGGATAAAGATACTACATGTATAGTATGTCAAGCACCTGTATTCAGAAATTGCCTCTTTATCTTATACAATAGGCAAGCAGTATGTGAGTCAAGCACCTGTGGTAAAAAAGTTGTCTCTTCATCTTATACAATAGGCAAGCAGTATGTGAGTCAAGCACCTGTGGTAAAAAATTGTCTTTTCATCTGATACAATAGGCAAGCAGTATGTGAGTCAAGCACCTGTGGTAAAAAATTGTCTATTCATCTGATACAATAGGCAAGCAGTATGTGAGTCAAGCACCTGTGGTAAAAAATTGTCTCTTCATCTGATACAATAGGCAAGCAGTATGTGAGTCAAGCACCTGTGGTAAAAAAGTTGTCTCTTCATCTGATACAATAGGCAAGCAGTATGTGAGTCAAGCACCTGTGGTAAAAAATTGTCTTTTCATCTGATACAATAGGCAAGCAGTATGTGAGTCAAGCACCTGTGGTAAAAAATTGTCTTTTCATCTGATACAATAGGCAAGCAGTATGTGAGTCAAGCACATGTGGTAAAAAATTGTCTCTTCATCTGATACAATAGGCAAGCAGTATGTGAGTCAAGCACCTGTGGTAAAAAATTGTCTCTTCATCTGATACAATAGGCAAGCAGTATGTGAGTCAAGCACCTGTGGTAAAAAATTGTCTTTTCATCTTATTATATACAAAAGGCAAGCAGTATGTGAGTCAAGCACCTGTGGTAAAAAATTGTCTTTTCATCTTATATACAAAAGGCAAGCAGTATGTGAGTCAAGCACCTGTCTGTGGTAAAAAATTATAGTGTGGTGCCTCAACAAGTCAGCGGGGGAATATAAGGAACAACAACAATGATGGCCTATCATAGTCACACGTGTAAATAGCAGCATTTTTTTTACCCCAGGTCCAGTATGTACCAGTATACCGAGTATAGTGAAATCATACTGCAAATATGCAATCCTTTCTCTTGACCGAAACAAGTGGCGAAGTGCCCATTTTCCAACATTTTTCTCTTTGTAAGATGGTATAGAAATTTATTGAGATCAATGTTTTATTACAATATCAAAGCACCTCTTTAGCATGCCCCTCCTGGTAAGTGGAAACTTTGAATAATTGTTACTGGAAAGGAAAGAAATGATCACAGACCAGTGATTTTCATTGCTGTTGTCTTCTCCAACCTACAATGTACATGAAAACATTTTTAATGATCGTACATGTATATACACGTAAATGTGTTTGATCATCTATCATGGAAGACCTAGTTCCATAAACTAAGTACTGGACTCCTGGAGAGAAAACATTTCAATTTTAGATGTTTGGTTGTTCAAGACATTTTCTGCATGCCAAGATCGAAAATCAGGATTTTTTTTCTGTTATAGATCCATATCTTTGTCCATTTGCCTGTTTTAAACATATTGATTTCCAACTTAATATAGTTTATAGTATTTGAATGAGTTAGTTTCATGGTACAGAGTGTTTTCTCAAACACATTTTTTTTCAAGATTGTAATCGTTAATATCCATGTAATTATTATATGCAGAACTTATGGTCCATACTTAGAAAGTTGAAGGCATACATGTATCTGACATGGCTTCATTCATTTTAACAGAATACCAGGTGTTATACAACCAAAGTGGTAACTATCTATAACAATCACCTCTTTATTGGTATATACATATATATATATACATCATATAGGTAAAGGTATGGTATCCTTGTGGTCTTCAATAATTCAGTGTTGAAATATAAAATGTTCATTGTTATTGCTAAAATTGAAACTCAACACTTTTGTGAAAACTTTGGCCAGAAGGATTCCATTAGTACATTGTATAATACATTGTACATGCTGCTCCGTATCCCATTCACTTATTTTGAAATAATCCAATACAATTTTTTGCTGTTTAAAGTGTTCATGTATATTCATATTTAGTTTATTCTTCTACATTTTTATCAATTCTCTGTGTTTATAATATCTATTCTAAATAATTGTACAATTACATCATAACATGTAACAGTATATACATGTACATGTAAATATTTCATTCATGAGAGGGCAATGCCGATATTGCATATTTCCATGCCAAGGAAGTATAGAAGTACCAGTATACAAGACATTGTCTTTATGATTTTATTTAGTGCATCTGTGTTGTTCAGCAGATTGAGTATGATAGATTTTGGTCTATACACAATACAAATCTGTATGACTATATCATGTATATTGTACAAAGGCTAAGCATGTATATATTGGTCAGAAGCATATACATGTACATCAAACCATGCTAGTCCATGAAACCCATCAAAGAATTCCTACATACACATTTGTAGCACTGCAAACATTTTGACAAAACAGAAATAGGTACATTTGTATTTTAAAGGCTTTAGAGTCATAAACATTTGGTTGGTCATTTCTGTTAGTGTTATGAGCATGTTGATTATAAACGTTGTTGTTTATTTGTATCAGAAGATTTACACATGCATATACAAAATATATGTCCCAAAACAACCATTTTTAGCTTGTTTGTTACAACGTTTTACTTGTATACCACCCTCAGTAATTTTTCAGTTATTTGACTCATGATTAGTATCTGATGTGTATCATAATCTGGACTTGTGTCCATAGATTGTTTGTAGTTGTACATGTATTTACTGGTACATGTATTTACTGGTACATGTATGTTGGCAGCTGGCTGTAAATGATGGAAGAGAATCTGAATGTACCAACAAAAAGACCACCTGTCTACTGCAGGTAAACTGGTACATGTAAATTGTTCACATAATCAGATTAAGAATAAGATTCTGTGAGGCTCATACTCCTGTTGTCTAGTTGATGTGATGATACACACATCATGGTTGAAAGTGTGATACTCTACCAAATGCGTACCTGTATTAGTCATAGATGCCCCCACTATTTTAACCATGCAGATTAACTGAACATGACAACAAGCTTCTGTGTGTTAAGTAATTGCAAATTTAAAACATTATATAATACATGTGAAGCATTGATCTTACACGTATGTGTACATCCCTTTATATAGGACAAGGTTTTATTAAATTTGTCACCCCAGCTTTTTGCACATCAACATTTTATACTTTGTAGTCTGCCAAGTCCTTGCAGTTTTTACATCATTCCTTTAAACATGTACCTGTGCATACCCTTTAACTTGTACATATATTTGATGGTTAAAGTTGACACACATTTTCATATCTTTGTTTCAAAATAATCTACATGTATTGTACATGTATGCATCTTTATTTCCTTATTTCATTAATTTCTATTATTTATTCAAATATTAAAGAAGTCCTGGTGATTTCTTTTCTCTTCTCTATTTACATGTATATTGTACATAAACTATACATTGTACATGCATGATAGTTTTACAGAAATATTTTGCATACATTATTCGTATATGAATTATGAAAGTTTTAACAGAAATATACTTATAATACCTATGAAAATGTATATATTATCAGTGTGTACATTTTGATGTATACATTGTATTTCACATTTTTATATTTACAGCATCTCACCATACACTGTCCTATTGGTATTAGCCAAGTTTCTGTTTGCTGTTGGATTGTTTATATCATATGATCTGCTGAAACTTATTCCTGTTGTACAGTTTCTCTTTATTATTAAGTTTTGGTAAGTATAAATGTGTTTTATTTACGTAAAAAAAGTGTTTATTATTTGCACAAAGTTTTTTGCAAATGAAATGGGGCTAGGACCAATAGTGGCTTCAAAAAGGCCAAAAGGATCAAACAAAAGCAATGATCAGATTTCTTCTAAAATTTGGTGTGCATGTTGATATTTTACAAAATTTGGTGACGGAAATGAAATCTGTTTATAAATGAGCCATTAGAGAGTAGAGCTGTTATCATTACATATATTATCACGATAAATCATGATACTGAAAAACTGACAACGATATCATGAAAATATTCAGGCACTGTGGTATCGCTGACTCCAATAGAAAAGAAAGTTTTTATATTATGTACATGAGCTACCTAAACAAAAAATGAATCATATACATTGTTGTGAAACTCTTCATCCTCAAAAATATTTTTTTTTTACATTTATTATGTCTCTGTCTTACTGAGGGAATATTATGCATGAAATAAACAACAAACAAACACTGCTTGATTGCAATAGTTAGCAAAAATAGTACTTAATTTAATTCTTTAGAATATCGTGATGATATCCATGATATTGGCAAAATTCGCTCATATCATAATGCTAATTTCAGTCATGATAACAGCTCTATTAGGGAGTGATTCAAAGATATAAGGTTCAGTTTATTACAAATGGCTGATTAATTCAAAATCTGATTGACTTTTATATACAAATATATATAACAAAATTTAACATTTGATTTACTGTTGTTTATTTTTGTTATTTTTGCTGTCTATAGGACATCCATACCTCTTTTAGTACTGCAGAAACCATTTACCTCTGGAAAACATCTGACAAAAAACCAAGTAAGTTACTTCAAATAATGATGGTACCCTCATTTAGCTTGTGTGTACTTATAATAGTTTTATACTCAAACTAAAGTAATCAGATTCTGTAGATATTGTACAGTGTTGAAACACTGTGATGTTGAACTACAGTGATCAGAATATACAGTAAATACCAAGCACCTGTCATTAACCCATTTACCCCTAAAGACAAATTTGGACGGGTCTTAGTAATTGATTTACAGAAGAGTCCAATATTTTTTAAGGAGTTGATCAGTTAAACTGTAGAGTAGACTGTCCACATCAGAGCCAATGTCTCTGTACTGTGGTCTTATTACCATTTAGCCTATGGTCAGTAATACTATGATGTTAGCAAAAAAGATCTCATGCTGATCAGTAATTTCATGTTCATTTATTGTTAGTTAACTCATAAGCTCACATAAAGTGTATATAAAAGTAAGTATTAGCCTTGTTCAGATAACTCTACATACATGTACAGTAAAGCCTCATTATATAGTCGACATTTGTTCAGTCCAAATTTGAAAGGAGTTTGGCGATAGTTCAAGAGAAACCTTAAATGAAATTATAGGGAAAATTGGAAAAGTAGACTTTAAAATATTGTGGCATTAAAGGAGGTGGCAAATGAAATGAGGGGCGTTATAAAGAGGTTTTACTGTACATCATACATGTACATATGAATATATGTGGGGCCCATGTGGTCTAGTGGTTAGAGCATCACATTTTGAACCATGGAATCTCTCACTTCTGGTCAGTGTGGCTGGAACCTAAGCTGATTTTACTTGGGGAAGGAAGGCCCCAGTCTCTTCCGGGTTAAACAGGTTCTCTCCTCCACCATTGATTAAAAAACTGGCCATCACCATATAACCGTGAGGCCAAGTAAAAAAATATTTCTGGTTCTCAGACACCGCCGCGCGCAAAAACAAATCGCTGATGAAACCATTTTATTCACATTTCATAAAAAAATCATCGCTGTGTGACAAGTGAAAATATCAGTCATTTCTAAAGGCTTAAGTTTCGAAAATGATCTGTTTCCTTCTATTTGTAGTTCAAAATGCATTTCTAAAACACAATCAGAAACTAAAATAATTATTTTTTTGACAATTCAACACATAAATCTTTACCTCATGCCCAACAACGTCACAGAATACATCGTGTGTTTTCTGATGTTGCTTGCAGTTTATGAAGGAAGTGGAAGTTGGGTGCTAAATGAAAGAACCGATACCGAACGGAACTGAATTTCAGGATGTGTTAAAATGATGATACATGTAACACAATATGGTGTATAAAAGTTTTAAAATCTGAATTAAATGTAGGTGAATAATAAAAGTAAAATAAGTTACTGTAAAATAAAAGTTTTAATGATGAAATACATAAAAAAGTATTTTTTATGGATAGCTATTGTTTTCAAAAAACCAAGAAAACTTACTTTTGGAATTTGCATAAAATTTTAAACACATAGTAGTTACAGCTTTGTAAAATAGTAATTGATGATAATTATAATGATGCATTTACAATTAATTTTCTTGTAATTTCAAAGTATTTTTTATGTGATTATATATATACATATTCTTTTAGATATTTTATAATCTTGTTGATATTTCAGTTTTAAAACCAAGTGAACAAGACAATCACAATTATTTGTTACAATTTATTGAAGGTCCCAATAAAAGACAGTTTTTGTTACTTATTGTCTTCTTATTTTCTTACCTTCAAGGTATATAAACAACAATTCGGAAATAAAAAATAAAAATAAAATACCTACCTACCTTGCCCATTTTGAAAGGCTAATTGTCTGAGAACCAGAATATTTTTTTTTACATGGCCTAAAATTGTTGAGTGTGGGGTAAAACACTATTCAAAATCAAATGAAAAAATGAATATATGTAAGTCTGTATTACAGTGTAAGAATGATGTTCTATCAATAAGAGCTTATGAATATATGTAAGTCTGTATTACAGTGTAAGAATGATGTTCTATCAATAAGAGCTTATGAATATATGTAAGTCTGTATTACAGTGTAAGAATGATGTTCTATCAATCAATAAGAGCTTATGAATATATATATGTAAGTCTGTATTACAGTGTAAGAATGATGTTCTACCAATAAGAGCTTATGAATATATGTAAGTCTGTATTACAGTGTAAGAATGATGTTCTACCAATAAGAGCTTATGAATATATGTAAGTCTGTATTACAGTGTAAGAATGATGTTCTATCAATAAGAGCTTATGAATATATGTAAGTCTGTATTACAGTGTAAGAATGATGTTCTATCAATAAGAGCTTATGAATATATGTAAGTCTGTATTACAGTGTAAGAATGATGTTCTATCAATAAGAGCTTATGAATATATGTAAGTCTGTATTTCTATCAATAAGTGTAAGAATGATGTTTACTATCAATAAAGAGCTTATGAATATATGTAAGTCTGTATTACAGTGTAAGAATGATGTTCTATCAATAAGAGACCAACTTATGAATATATGTAAGTCTGTATTACAGTGTAAGAATGATGTTCTACCAATAAGAGCTTATGAAAAATATAAAATGTAAGTCTGTATTACAGTGTAAGAATGATGTTCTACCAATAAGAGCTTATGAATATATGTAAGTCTGTATTACAGTGTAAGAATGATGTTCTACCAATAAGAGCTTATGAATATATGTAAGTCTGTATTACAGTGTAAGAATGATGTTCTATCAATAAGAGCTTATGAATATATGTAAGTCTGTATTACAGTGTAAGAATGATGTTCTATCAATAATGCAATAGCTTATGAATATATGTAAACGTCTGTATTACAGTGTAAGAATGATGTTCTATCAATAAAGAGCTTATGAATATATGTAAGTCTGTATTACAGTGTAAGAATGATGTTCTATCAATAAGAGCTTATGAATTATATGTAAGTCTGTATTACAGTGTAATCAAGAATGATGTTTGACTATCAATAAGAGCTTATGAATATATGTAAGTCTGTATTACAGTGTAAGAATGATGTTCTATCAATAAGAGCTTATGAATATATGTAAGTCAGTATTACAGTGTAAGAATGATGTTCTATTGAGCAATAAGAGCTTATGAATATATTATCAGTAAGTCTGTATTACAGTGGTAAGAATGATGTTGATGAGACTACCAATAAGAGCTTATGAATATATGTAAGTCTGTATTACAGTGTAAGAATGATGTTCTATCAATAAGAGCTTATGAAAACCCAAGATGCATATATATGTAAGTCTGTATTACAGTGTAAGAATGATGTTCTATCAATAAGAGGTCCTCTTATTATGAATATATGTAAGTCTGTATTAATTGCAGTGTAAGAATGATGTTCTATCAATAAGAGCTTATGAATATATGTAAGAGGGTGTGATGTATTTCACAGTGTAAGAATGATGTTCTATCAATAAGAGCTTATGAATATATGTAAGTCTGTATTACAGTGTTGTGAAGAATGATGTTTCTCTATCAATAAGAGCTTATGAATATATGTAAGTCTGTATTATTGTTGGACAGTGTAAGAAATGATGTTCTATCAATAAGAGCTTATGAATATATGTAAGTCTGTACTCGTTTACAGTGTAAGAATGATGTTCTAAAATCAATAAGAGCTTATGAATATATGTAAGTCTGTATTACAGTGTAAGAATGATGTTCTATCAATAAGAGCTTATGAATATATGTAACCGTGTCTGTATTACAGTGTAAGAATGATGTTCTATCAATAAGAGCTTATGAATATATGTAAGTCTGTATTACAGTGTAAGAATGATGTTCTATCAATAAGAGCTTATGAATATATGTAAGTCTGTATTACAGTGTAAGAATGATGTTCTATCAATAAGAGCTTATGAATATATGTAAGTCTGTATTACAGTGTAAGAATGATGTTCTATCAATAAGAGCTTATGAAATATATGTAAATGTCTGTATTACAGTGTAAGAATGATGTTTATAAACAATAATAGCTTATGAATATATGTAAGTCTGTATTACAGTGTAAGAATGATGTTCTATCAATAAGAGCTTATGAATATATGTAAGTCTGTATTACAGTGTAAGAATGATGTTCTATCAATAAGAGCTTATGAATATATGTAAGTCTGTATTACAGTGTAAGAATGATGTTCTATCAATAAGAGCTTATGAATATATGTAAGTCTGTATTACAGTGTAAGAATGATGTTCTATCAATAAGAGCTTATGAATATATGTAAGTCTGTATTACAGTGTAAGAATGATGTTCTATCAATAAGAGCTTATGAATATATGTAAGTCTGTATTTCACAGTGTAAGAATGATGTTCTACCAATAAGACATACATTGCCGATATGAATATATGAGTGTAAGTCTGTATTACAGTGTAAGAATGATGTTCTACCAATAAGAGCTTATGAATATATGTAAGTCTGTATTACAGTGTAAGAATGATGTTCTATCAATAAGAGCTTATGAATATATGTAAGTCTGTATTACAGTGTAAGAATAATGTTCTATCAATAAGAGCTTATGAATATATGTAAGTCTGTATTACAGTGTAAGAATGATGTTCTACCAATAAGAGCTTATGAGGCCTCCTTTCAGCAATATCTGAAGTAAAATCTTATGTTCATATCTTGGTGAATATGTTTTACATTTGAGTGACCAACTTTTCACTAATATTGTTTTGATATAACAACTGTTTGTAATTACAGTGGTTCCGTGTAACAAGGCATGCTGTATTTGGAGCCATTATCAGCCTTTTGTGGTTGTTTGGCCTCACACTTTGTGGCCCTCTCAGGTATGTAAATTTATAGAGGCAGTTAGATATGTCATACTCCAATTTGATTCTAGGTTACTTGCTTTCCAGATCTTTATTTTTGTTTATGGAAAAATAACACCGGTAAAATGGTTAAGAAAAGTGTCAGTTGTGTAATTACTTGATTGTTTAGTAAACTGAATATTTTCAATCTGTCTGTGGCCAAAGAAGTTGAATTTGTGTCAAAATTTAAGCTGAGCCTTAACCTTTGAAATGTAAGTGATACAGTTCAGTCTTTCACAATCAGTCAACTCCACTTATGAATTATGAAAGATAAAGTATTTAAATTTGAAATAGAGAAAAAATATACAAACAAAAATTGCCTTGGCTTTTAAACAGTGACTTTACTTTGTTAAAGTGCACCCCAAATGCTATATACAACTTTTAAAAAATTATTAGTTTATGATGCATAAATGCTTTTGCCGAAAAATTTGAAGTCAATCAGATGTCTCGTTCCAGAGATATTTAGCAAAAAGTAATTGAATCCCATTTGCACACCTTTAAAATTCTCGCGAATGGCATTAGGTCTGCCACGTCATCAAAGGAAGAGGACAGGCATTATAGGGTGTGAAAGTCATTAGCCCATAGTATTATGAGTATAGTGGGATAACATATTGGCAGATTATTTCAAAACATTCTAAACAAAGTTATAGTTAATCGGTTTGTTGTAGCGAGGTACAAAAATATATCTAAAACAGGTCACGCTGTTCACAAATTTCCAAAGGATAAAAAGATAAGACATTTGAGGGCTAGATTTGTAAAATTATTAGATGCTGATTTTCAAATCTGTCCAGTTTCAGATGACGCTTATGAAGGGGCATGTTTAAACATCTAACAGTGGATTTTCCCCTTTATATTCATTCTTTTGCATTAAAAAGTATTCAATATTATTAATACTTGCATTTTTTGTCATATGATTGAAAAATATTTTGTACGAATATTTTTAAATAGCCTAGGTATAAAAAATGGACTCCCCGAACAGTACAAATATCTTTTTATCAGTCATAGTTTTGCTTCATATTGAAGATCGTTGTTTATTGCATTTCCTAACACATTATATTAAAAACATTTACTGAAATAAAGTAAATAAAATAAATAGAAAAGTGAATAATTAAATAAATTAATTAATTTAGTAATTTATTAAACACCAAACAGTATATTTTTCTTTCTGAATTTCCATAATTTCGGTTCAGAATGTGTTTTATTTAGTTTACTATTACATTTTCTATCATGTTATTTAAAAAAAAAATCACAGAAATAAAAAGATTAAAAATATCACACAGTAAAATGTATCTGTAAATTATGACAATTTCTATCAAATCATGTAAAAAATATTTTATATAAATGTTACTAACAGAACTTAGAACAAAATAAATCACAGAACTTTAAACTGAGTAGTAGAATTTCATTCTTAATTTTTCGTAATTCTGCTTAAAATGTATTTGATGGTGTTATCAATTACATTTTCTTTCATGTAATGTAAAATATATATTCAAATATTTTGTACATTCAATTTTAATAGAAGTTAAAAGAACAGTAGTGAAAATTTGAACAAAACAGTGGATCTCTCTCTCTCTCTCTCTCTCTCTCTCAGCATAAAATAAACACTCCATTAAAATTTGGGTATGCAGTTTTTTAATTCACCCGAGAGAGAGAGAGTTTATCGTCGATTTTACTAACCATTGATGTGGTGATGGATGGTTTGAATTTTAGGTGACTTATTTTCTTGTTTTATTTAATAATTTTAGTTATCAATGTCATTAATTAATCTACAACACACGTTTGTAAACACAGCAATACCTTTCTCAAATGCACGTGAAGGAATTGTCACATATTTATTTTAACATATGCCCGTTCAAAAGTCCTATTGACAGCGATATATAAAGCTAACAGCTATATATATAGGTGCTATTGATAATAAGTTTACTTACAAATGTCTGCTATTCTAAATCTAACATTTTATTTAACGTGTCATCTCATTGTAAGTGAATCCCCGACATCAATGGGGATTAAAAGATGTTGTGCCGTAATGACGACAAGAGTCGATGTTTACGGGGTATTGTACACAACAGCAATGTAGCTGGGGAACACCGGATGCGAGTATTTCTATACACAGCAGTAACAATAAAGAAATATTTTAGCACATACTTCTCTGCAGAATAAATTATATTTATAGTAAATGAAACATTAAACATCTTGTAATTATCATGAGAATTTCTTTCATCGTCACTTCAGGATTGAGGATAAAAATCATCTTCTAAACTGAATTCTGAACAAGAAAACTTGCCTTCTTTCTCTATATCTGCCAATGGCAATTGTACCAGTTGTTCCTTGAATGAAGTTACAACCATTAGAAGTTTTCAGCTTTTTCTCTTTGGATTTTCCATAGGTTAAAAAAAAAACAACTTCGTCGGCTTATATCTCCAGAACAAGATGTCAGATCGATTTCAGATTTTCTACAAATGCGTTTTTGCATCAAACATTTGCAAAAGCGCTTGGGGTGCACTTTAATTATAAATTTTTCTGTAATTATAAGTTTTGATATTTCTTTTTACAGGACAATTTTGCTGTTTGAACACAGTGACCTAGTCATTATAGCTGGTGCTAGTGCATTATTCACTAGCAATGGCGGAGGACCAGCAAAAGTAAGCATTTATATTAATTTCTTTATATATTTATTTATTTATTTATTTCCATATACATGTGCATTTATATATAGATTCTGAATGATAATCATCACGGTAGCTTTTTTTTGCCTTTGGATTAGACATAGTGCTTAAAAGCTCCTCCCCAGTTTTCCATCACTAAAAACTGAGTGCTGTTGCACAAAAGGTGAAACTAAAAAAAAAAAAAAATCACAGCAATACTGTTGTCACTGTAATGCAGAACCCTCACTTCAGTGGCCTTTGTTCACAGAATAGATGTATAATTGTGTTGTCTTAGGTATGGTAAACTCTTAAACCCCTGTGGTAACATTTAGAATCACCCAAATCAATTAATAGTATGGTCGACTATCATAATTCAGGACTGGACAAGTTCATTTTGTGTGTATAATTATTATAAAAATGATGGTGAACTTTACCAACAAAGTCCAAATACTACTTCAGGGTTGATGAGTTGATAATGTCTCAATATGAGTGAAATATTCTCTTTAAGAAGTGTAACGTTGTACAACAATTTTTTAAAGTTGATTAATCATAATATTTTTACACAATTTTTGGCTGGATTGTGAAACAAAATCCGACTTATGAAATGGCGAAGTCCGTCTGCGTCAACAATTTGGTTTAGCTCATGCGTTTAGGTCCATTGTGGGAAGACCATAGATGATATCTCTTTGAAACTTCACTTGTAGATAGGCCTTGATGAGTACTATCCATTACAACCTTTGCTTTTGAATTTTGGAGGGGGATCAAAATAATAATGGTGGGGGAATGTCTGCGTCAACATTTTGGTTTAGTTCTTGCATTTAGGTCCATTGTGGAAAGACCATAGATGATATCTCTTTGAGCTTCACATGTAGATAGACCTTGATGAGGACTATCCATCACAACATTTGTTTTTGAATTTGGAAGGTGGATCAAAGAAGTAATGAGGGATGGAGATTGGGTTTACATATGTACTATAGGAATCTATGGGGAATTCTTAATATTTCATTATAACTTGAAAATAGTACAGTTTAAAACAATTTAACAATATATTTACTTGTGTTGAATTTTGGAGGGGGATCAAAGTAATATTGGGAGGTGGACTGTCAGCGTCAACAATTTTGTTTAGCTCTTGCATTTAGTTCCATTGTGGGAAGACCATAGATGATATCTCATTGAAACTTAATGTAGATTGATTTTGATGAGAACTATCCATCACAACCTTTGTTTTTGAATTTTGGTAGGTGGATCAAAGTAGTTAAGTAATGGGGGTGGGGATCAACATTTTTGTTGAAGCAAATTCTTGGCAATGGATAGAGGTACTGACCTCAAACTATTGAATTATGTGAATTTGAATTTTAGAGGGTGGATAAAGTAGTATTGGGGTGGGAATCAACATTTTGGTTAAAGTATTGGTTACGGTAAATTCTTGGTAATGGAAGGAGGTACAGACGTCATACTTGTTTTCCATTTCTGTCCAGGCCCAGCAATCCGGCCATACTGCATTTAGCAGTTTCTTGTTTATTTTGTGAATCTAGGGCCAAGAAAAGTTTTTGACATATTTAGAATTTTCTTTTTTAAAATCAAGAGCTAAATTTTTAAACTATAATAATTTTGATGATTTTTCAGACAAGAGGAGCCTTATTTTTCATAGTCGCTGTCGTAACACTTCTACTGTTTGATCATGATGAAAAACTGGATCATCTCGGTGACCATAGTGAGAGTATCCTTTCTCTAAAGCTTCTGTAATGTGTATTTACTGTATCGTACATTGATAAACATACACTGTAAAATTGTTACACACACTAAGTCTTGTAAACTATTTACATACATTCACACTCAGTTGTAAACTATTTAAACACAACACATCACACACTTGTAAACTATTTACACACTATACATTACACTTGTAAACTATTTATATGCAATACATTACACACTTGTAAACTATTTACACACATCATTACACATTTGTAAACTATTTACACAATACTTTACACACTTGTAAACTATTTACACACAATACATTACACTTGTAAACTATTTACACACAACACATTACACACTGTACACTATTTACATGCAATACATCACACACTTGTAAACTATTTACACATAATACATTACACTTGTAAACTATTTACACACAACACATTACATGTACACTATTTACATGCAATACATCACACACTTGTAAACTATTTACACACAACACATTACATGCTTGTAAACTATTTACACATAATGCATTACACACTTGTAAACTATTTACACACAACACATTACACACTTGTAAACTATTAACACACAACAAATTACACACTTGTAAACTACACACATTACATATTTGTAAGCTATATGTATTTACACACATTACACTCTTTTAAACTATTTACACACAACACACACAATTGTAAACTGTTTACAAATATTAAATATTTCCATACATTCACACTCACTTGTAAATCACTTACAAACATTACACGTATACAAACATTACATATATTACATAATTGTGAACTATTTCTGTTGCAATGGATTGGTTTTTGCTTCAGAATATATATTTGCTATTATTTTTATTATCATGAAAGAAGAAAATAAGTACTGATTTCAGAAGATTTAGGAACAAAATAAATTTTACAGTGTTTATTTTGTACAGTTTGTATGAAACTATTGATGACAACTTTTGTATCCTTAATTCTTCCTAGCTGGGGGTAAACACCACACAATATTTTCTCACCTGTTTTATCATCTGGTCAATTTCATTGGCTGGTCTGATCACAAGGTATGTAGCTATTTTAATTACCATTGTTTTCATGCACTTTTACAGCTTGCAGTGCCCTTGTGGTGGAGCTTTGGACTTGCAAGCAGCAGGTCCCAGGTTTTATGCCCAGTACTCGGAAATACCCTAGACATTTAAAAGAGGCACTGTATACCTAGAATATTTGGCCCCTGATTATTTTTCGCCCCTGGTTATTTTCAACCTTTTACCACAGGAAACATATTCACCCCATCTCGAATCGCCTTAAACCACCATAGTCTTATGAATGGCATGTATTTCTTTCAGTTTAAATTCACTTTCTCACAGAATGGAAATGGGGAAAGTTAAACTGGAGCAAAATTTTCCAATTATACAGTTGTATATGTTTCTTCACCATGTGCTCTGTAGAAGTCGTGAAAGTCGCACATCTTTTGGATGTGACTCAACACCTAATGTCAGTTTCACAACAAATATGGAACATTAAAGAAGCTTAACTTTATAAAACAATTAAAGATCTGGTAGATGAGGTGGCAGAGACAAGCTGTTTGGAGCTACTGGAGAAACTCTCTGATTTGTTAGGACCTTGGGTACTGCCCTTGCTAAATTAAGGCAGTCAGGAGAAACACTAAATCTATTAAGAGAAAATATTTGATATTGATTCATTTTGTTTATCTACCTCCCTGAGTACATATGTTTGAACAATATGATGTTACAACATGTAAAATTACTGTTTATATATGAAACTTTTCATTTACACCTGTATCTTTTTTACCATGGCGATATTTCAGGGTGGAGTTGTCCTGTTAGCTGTTACCTTGTGTATGCATGTAGGGTACAACAGTGCATCTAAAAAATTATCGGTTGATGTAGGTGGAGCCAAGAGACTTCATGCGTTATCAACACTGACACAAGCTTTGGTGTTGGGTCCATGGGCTTTGTTCATTTTTTTAACTAAAGAGGTAAGAAATGAGAAATGTAAAGTCCTAATTATCGTCGACTCTGCTTTTATTTATGATTATTCTATTTAAAGCAATCACAAACATTTATGTGGGCTTTTTTTTAATCATTTTGTTGAAGATTTGAGAATTGTTTTGTTTTCACCAGAGATCGTTTTTAAAATCATGTTGGTATGAACAATGTCATTGGTTGTAAACTAATCATGTCCTGTTGATAATACAGTCAAACTTGTCTATAAAGGTCACTCATGGGAACAGGCAAATTGGCCATTATATTAGAGATGCTAGTTTTCCAGATTTTTCCGGAAATCCAGATTTTTAATTCCCATCCCCATACATTCCGGATTTGATTGCTATTCCGTTATTTAGTTTAACCAAATTCTGGAGTTTGATTACTATTTCGTTATTTAGTATAACCCAATTTCTCTGTTTTTTTTCGGTAATTAGGCAGACCACTGAGATACATTTCGACATTTCCAGTTCATCATACGACTTTTGCTATCTATTTATTCATTCGTTGATCGTAACTGAATAGACTAATCAGCATCGATGTTGCTTTGACTCATTGTTTTTACTTTCAGAGTGAAATAGAGTCCTGGATATACCTCGTGGTGCCTGTGACATTTGTGGTGCTTTTTATGTTTATCATAGACTTCTATATAGATGCCGTAGCAGTTAACCATCTTCAGGCACCCAAGACTGCTGTGTACAGTGCATATGCCATTTTTCTAAGTGCCTTATTTCTAGGACTTACTTGGAACCACCCAATGGTGTCAAAAATTACAACAATGAATAAATTACAGGAAATAATTACAGAGGATCACATTTTATCTGGTGGAGTAGTGTTTAGTCTTATGACACTATTATTAGGTATAAAATTTGATCTGTTTTCTCTGTGTTCTTTTGTGTCAAATATGTATATATAGATACCAATGTCTTCATCAAAATCTCTGCTCTCTGTGCATATTTATATACAGAATGTAATATCATAGGGGCTTTTTCTTTTGCATTGTAACTTGTGAAAAAAATTTTATGCCCTCGGCCTGAAGGGTCCACCGGGGCATCTAGCGTTTGGATCGTCCATCTGTCTGTCCATAATTCTGTCCCACTTACATATAAAGTGCTATATTTCAAGTTTGGATTGTGACACAGTAACCAAACGTAAGACTTTAAGTTCATCTAAGGGTTGCTCACACTCCAATCTCATCACATGCCCCTGGGGGTTGGAAGGGGTAAAAATGTAGGACTTTTGTGTCTGTCTGTTTGTAATTCCATCCCTCTTACATAAAAAGTGCAATATTTAAAGTTTGGATTGTGATTCAGTAACCACACTTAGACTGTAAGTTCATCTAAGGGTTGCTCACACTTCATTTACATCACACGCCCTTGGAGGGTGGGGATGGGGTTAAAATTTAGGACATTGCAATATTTAAAGTATACATATTTTTTACCAGCATAGAAATTTATTGGGACTGGGGGCATTTGTGTTTCACCAACACATCTTGTTTTTATATTGTTATATGCCACACTCACCAAATTTTCAGTTATATGGTGATGGCCAATTTTAATGGTGGAGGAGAGAACCTGAATACAATGTACTTTTGAAAAGATGCACAGAGGCCCCTTGTGAATGTCAAGTATTTATAAAGTGTAAAAAGCAGTCAGTCCTGAATTATTCACTCCAAAATACATTTATTTACTTTTCAGTGTGTCACATTTCTATGAGAAAATTAGAGAAGGTCCAGTTCTCATTTACAAAATTGAACTTTAATGTTATTAATGTAAACACAATTTTATTGGCAAAGCTTAGCACTTTGATTTAAGTAATGGGTGTACTATAAATCCATTTTTGTTGTCTGTATTCTCACTCTTTATTTTTCTTACTATAGCAACCAGTATGTTAGCATATCCCAGTAAAGGAAACAAAGGAGGCAGTTTTATAGGTTATTCAGCCTCCGGGCAACCATTGTACAGTTTTACTGGGGATGCCTTAGCACGGACTTCACATTCAGTTACTACTGTATTGAAAAATGGTTTAAAACAGATTTTAGAGGAGTCAGACTCCAGAAAAATATTTTACTTTCTGTGTATAAATTTGGTAAGTAGATCTTATATATAATAATACACACCAGTTACACAATCTCTGATATTGCTAAAGTAGAATTCTCAGAATCATTCATTGACTATGTTAAAACTATTTCCAGAAACCATATATATTTTCTGCATGCACATATATATAATTAATTCCTGTTTACTGCGCTGTCTGTGTTGACCTTTATTGTATACTTACTGTGCTGTCTTTGTCAACATTTATCCTGTACTGTGCTTTGTCGACATTTATCCTATACTTACTGCACTGTCTATGTCGACCTTTATTCTTTACTTACTGCGCTGTCTGTGTTGACCTTTATTCTATACTTACTGTGCTGTCTGTGTTGACATTTATCCTGTGACTTACTGCACTGTCTTTGTCGACCTTTATCCCATACTTACTGCATTGTCTGTATTGACCTTTACTCTATACTTACTGCGCTGTCTGTGTCGACCTTTATCCTATACTTACTGCACTGTTTTTGTTGCCTTTATCCTATACCTACTGCGCGTTGTCGATCTTTATCCTATACTAATACTTACTGTACTGTCTTTGTCGACCTTTATCCTATAATTACTCTGCTGTCTGTGTCGACCTTTATCCTATACTTACTCTGCTGTCTGTGTTGACCTTTATCCTATACTTACTCTGCTGTCTGTGTTGACCTTTATCCTCTACTTACTGTACTGTCTGTGTTGACCTTTATCCTATACTTACTGTACTGTCTGTGTTGACCTTTTTCCTATACTTACTGTACTGTCTGTGTTGACCTTTATCCTATACTTACTGTACTGTCTGTGTTGACCTTTATCCTATACTTACTCTGCTGTCTGTGTTGACCTTTATCCTATACTTACTGTACTGTCTGTGTTGACCTTTATCCTATACTTACTGTACTGTCTGTGTTGACCTTTATCCTATACTTACTGTACTGTCTGTGTTGACCTTTATCCTATATATACTGTACTGTCTGTGTTGACCTTTATCCTATATATACTGTACTGTCTGTGTTGACCTTTATCCTATACCTACTGCACTGTTTTTGTGGAGCTTTATTCTATACTTATTGTGCTGTGTCAACCTTTATCCTATACTTACCACACTGTCTCTGTTGACCTTTATCCTATACTTACCACACTGTCTGTGTTGACCTTTATCCTATACTTACCACACTGTCTGTGTTGACCTTTATCCTATACTTACCACACTGTCTTTGTTGACCTTTGTACTATACTTACTGCACTGTGTTAACCTTTATACTATACTTACTGCACTGTGTCGACCTTTATCCTTTACTTATTGTGGTGTTTGTGTTGGCCTTTATCCTATACTTACATGGTATGATGCTTGATTTGTATAAATCAGCCATACTGATAGAAAGTGAACATTACCAGATTACAGAATTTTACAATTATGAAACTTTGTATAAATCAGCCATACTGATAGAAAGTGAACATTACAGATTTTTACATTTGTGGAACTTGTCTATGGCGTATGGACCAACAGTTTGGGATTGATATCAGATGGCTTTCATATGCTTTTTGATTGTTCAGCACTGGTAATGGGATTGTATGCAGCAGTCATGACTAGGTGGAAGGCCACTCGTATCTTTTCATATGGGTAAGTTTCTTTGTCATTAATCATCATGCTAAGTATTCTATATGCAGACTGCTGAAAGTCTTTTCCTTCCTATATTGTACTCAGGTTCTCCCTTGTTCTCTGAAACTGGCAGTTTTTATGTAGCTGAAACAATGTTGAGTGATATGAATTTGAATTTTGAATGGTGTTTAATGCCACACTCAACAATTTTTGTTATATGGTGGCAGCTAGTTTTTAATGGTGGAGGTGAGGGCCTGGTTACAGTGTACCTGGGAAGAGACCACCAGCTTTCTGAAATAAACTGGCAAACTTTCTCACAAAAATCAAGTTGACTTCAAAACCTGCACTGACCAGAAGTAAGAGACTTCATGGTTTAAAGTGTGATGCTCTGACCACTTGACCACAGAGATTCCAACACTGACTAGAAGTGAGAGACTTCATGGTTTAAAGCACAATGCTCTAACCACATGCCCACAGAGGTCCCTTGAGTGATATGTGAAACACCATTCATTACACTAACAGTAGGTGTAATAATAACTTAGGTCTGATCAAGGTTAGATCTAGGTCTTGGGAACTGACTTGCAAAGTGAAGCTCTAGACTGGCAGTATGAAGATTTCTTAAAGTGAATAGTGATTTTGTTTAAAATTTATAAGAAATAGGATTCACAGTATAACTTTTGCACCTGTTATTTTCAGAATGGTCCTTTAAAATGTGAGAAAGTTCAATTAATCTTTTTATCTGGACCTTGTATCAGTTGTGCAGGAGATAAATCCATCTATACTTAAAAATAAATTCACTTTTGGTAAATTGAATAAAATGTATACTTGATGAGTAAGATTTCTCCAGCATCATCTATTATTTCCTTTTTAGTTATGACAGAGTAGAAGTATTGTCAGGCTTTATAAATGGATTATTCCTTGTTGTGATTGCTACTTTTGTGTTCACCGAGTCCATAGGACGTCTTTTTGAACCTCCGGAAGTGTCAACAGAGAGGCTTTTGGTATGTTTTGTTATATTGCTGACCATATATATAATGACCACCATTAAAGTCTTGCTATATACGTTGTTGTATCTGCTATCCAAGTGGAATGTAATGAACTTTTGTACATTAGCTCTGAGATATAGTGATCCACTTTTGTCCTTTGTCCATCTGTAAAATTTGTCTCTTAAATACCTTTTCTCAAGTATCACTTGACATATTTTAATCTTTGGTACAATGCATCTTGTTTGCAGTGAATATTAAAGTCCGTTTCCATTGTTGCTATTTCAGGCAGTATCAGTGATAGGTCTGCTTGTAAATCTGATTGGTATTGTGGCCTTTAGAAGTTCACATTCACATGGTCACAGTCATGGTGGTGGAGGTCATGGTCATAGTCATGGAGGAGGTCATGGTCATAGCCATGGTGGAGGTCATGGCCATGGTGGTTCCTCTGATCAGTCTCATAATGTTAATATGGAAGGTGAGTTCATTTTCTTTGTATTTTATTACAGCGAACAAACAAATTGCAGATTTATAAATCACATGACACTGAAGTGTTGTTTTGTTAACTTGAGTCTATTGTTAACTTGAGTCGTTAACTTGAGTCCATTGTTAACTTGAGTCCATTATTAACTGATCAACCCCTATGGTCACATTTAGACTCACCTGAATTAATAAATAGTACAGTCTAATGTCATTATTTGGGAGTGAGCAAGTTAATATTGCAGGTTAAGTCTTTATAAAATTTAGATCTTAAATCATACACTCCTGAATTTTGACAGTGGACTTATCTTTCTGTGAAATGGAAGAGTGTAATGTGGATCAATGAGTTTAGTCACCTGAGTGACTCAGGTGCTCCATTATCATCAGCTGTTGTGTGCTGTGGGTAAATCACAGGACCAATTCTATTGAAGTATGATATGTAGTATCTTTGTGGTAAAGATAACAACTTTGTGAATGATCCCTTGATTAGTGGTTCTATAAATATAACAGTGATTCTGACCCTAGCTGCTTCTCATTAATGTTACCTATTATTACTTTTCAGGAGTTTTCCTTCATGTTCTTGCTGATACATTGGGCAGTGTTGGTGTGATAATTTCATCAATTCTGATAGAAAACTTTGGATGGAATATTGCTGACCCTATATGTTCCTTGTTTATTGCCACCATGATTTTACTTAGTGTTATTCCATTACTTAAAGAGACTTCTGTCATTCTACTACTGCATTCTCCACTGGAATATGAGAAATCAATTACTGAAGTTGTACAAAAAGTAAGTCAAACTGTTAAATACCCCATATAAAACTGTATCATTATGACCAGTGGAGTAAACATAATGTGAAGATACGTACTATATACCAGTAAATTGGGTACTATAACCCAGTCACTAGTTATATTAAACATATTTTAAAGTGCACCCCAAATGCTATATACAGCTTTGCAAAAATTGTTAGTTTATGATCCACAAATGCATTTGCTGCAAATTTGAAGTCAATCCGTTGTCTCGTTACAGAGATATTTAGAAAAAGTAACTGAATCGCATTTGCACACCTTTAAAATGCTCATGAACAGTGATAGATGGCGCTGTAGGTCTGCCACGTCATCAAGGGAAGAGGTCGGGCACAATATAGTATGAAAGCCACTAGCCTAAAGTATTACAAGTATAGCGATTATTTAAAACCATTCTACACACAGTCTTAGTTAATCAGTGCATTGTAGCAAGACAGAAATAAACCTAAAAAAGGTCACGTCCTTCAGAATTTTCCAAACGATAAAAAGATAACTTAAAAACAAGTTGAGGACTAGATTTGTAAAATTATTACATGCTGATTTTCAAATCTGTCGGGTTTCAGATGTAACTTATGAAGGAGCATGTGTAAACACTTAACATTGGATTATTGCATTTCATTACTCATTATTTTTAAAATAATGTACCAAAATAAACTAAAAATAAATAGAATAATGAATAAATAAAAAGATGTATAAAAATAGTGTTATTTAGTTTACTATCAAATTTTCTACTATGCTATTTTAAAAGAGAAATATTTTTTACAATTCACAAAAATTAAAACATTAAAAACACCACACAGTAAAATGTATCTTTTTATTCATAAGTTTGCATCAAAATACATGTTTTATTGTAAATTATAACATTTTCTATCAAATCATGTAAAAAATATTTTATATGAACCTTTTTAACAGAAATCTAAACAAAATAAATTATCGAACATTAAACTAAATAGTAGAATTTCATTCTTAATTTTCGTAATTTCGCTTATAATGTATTTGATAGACTTAGTGTTATCAATCACATTTCTTTCATGTAATATTAAATATGTATTTAAATATTTTGTATAATCATTTTAATAGAAATTAAAAAAATGGAGGATCTCTCTCTCTCTCTCTCAACAGATAATAAGCATTCCATTCAAATTTGGGTATATTTGCAGTTTTTATTGATTCACTCATAAATGACATAGACATCTATGGTTTAACAATTGATACATTGTCTATGATAGGATTAGGAGAGATAGAGATTGTAACTATGTAGGATTTGAAATGTCATTTATTTATTGCTGATTTGATTGACCATTGATTTGGTGATGGATGGTTTGAATTTTAGGTGACTTATTTTCTTGTTTTATTTAATATTTTTAGTTATCAATATCATTAATTAATCTTTAACTAATGTAAAAGTAGTGATAATTTTCTCAAATGCATGTAAAAGAATTGTCATGTATTTATTTCAACATACGCCTCAGTTTGGAGGTCCTAATGATAAGTTTATTTAAAAATGTCCGCTATTCAAAATCTAACTTTTTCACGTGTTGTCTCACTGTAAGTGAAATGATTTCCTGACATCAATGGGAATTAAAAGATAAAGGTGCCAAAATCACAACATCAGTAAGAGTCAATGTTTATGGGGTATTGTACACAAGAGCAAAGTAGTGGGGGAACACTGGATGCTGGTATATCTATACACTGGCTCCCATTGAATCATAATGTCTGAATCTCACAAATCATGACTGCAAACTCTATTTTTCAGATTTTATCTGTTGACGGTGTCCTCACATACAGACATCCACATATATGGAATCATACAGCATCTAAAATATATGGAAGTGTTCATATTCAGGTGTCACCAGAGGCCAGTGAACAAAGAGTCATAGCTCAGGTAATTAATAATCAGTTGTTGATTGAATTAAATCATAGCTCAGGTAATTAGTAATCAGTTGTTGATTGATTTAAGTCATAGCTCAAGTAATTAATAATCAGTTGATTTAGTCATAGCTCTGGTAAATAACAATCAGTTGCTGATTGAATTAAGTCAAATTTCTGGTGAATAACAATCAGTTGCTGATTGAATTAATTCAAATTTCTGGTAATTAACAATCAGTTGTTGATTGAATTAAGTCATAGCTCAGGTAATTAATAATCAGTTGTTGATTGAATTAAGCCAAAGCTGAAGTAATTAACAATCAGTTGTTGACAGAATTAAGTCATAGCTCTGGTAAATAACAATCAGTTGTTGATTGAATTAAGTCATAGCTCAGGTAATTAACAATCAGTTGTTGATGGAATTAAGTCATAGCTCTGGTAATTAACAATCAGTTGTTGATGGAATTAAGTCATAGCTCTGGTAAGTAACAATCAGTTGTTGATTGAATTAAGTCATAGCTCAGGTAATTAATAATCAGTTGTTGATTTAACATAGTGTGACTGTCGTAGCCAGGGCCCAGCACCATAAAACTTGAGAATTTATAGAAGTTTGAGGATATTCTCAACTAGGCCAGCTTAGCCAATCAGATTTTAGGATTAGCCAAAGTTGAATAACATTTTTAGACTTAAGTAAATCTTAAGTTTTATGGTGCCAGGCCCAGGTAATTAACAATGAGTTGTCATAGCACAGGTAACTAACAGTCATAGCCCAGGTAGTTAACAATCAAAATTTCATTGAACTTGAAGTCATGGCTCAATTAATGAGAAAGCTTAGATATTTTATGGCAATAAGCTTCAAACATGTCAAATACAATTAGCCATAGGTATATGAAGCTGCAGTGAACTAGTCATTGAACAGAGCAAAACTGCGTAAGTAAGAAATGGTATATTATTTAGTAACTTGTTATTGCAGAGAAAAGTAGAAAGTCTTTTAGTAAACTGTTCGGCTTATCAATCAATTTTGAAGAGTAATTTGAAGTCTTTTCTGTCATTGAAAGATAGTCATAGTAGGTTCACAGAAGATGTTATTCATTATAAAGTTAGGTTTAGGCAGGGATAAATCTTCAAATTTAACATGTTTGTAACGATATGAGTAAACAGATACATTCTTTACATTTGCTTGAGGACATCGCTTAAGTGTTAATTTGTCTAGATTTATTTTTACGTAAACAAGATTAAGAGGTTCTTGAAACAGAACAGGTAGAAACAGTGACTGCAGAGATATGTCCTTAATCTACTACTAATCTTATTGCATTTAGATTAAAGGGGCACTAGCTGGTTTTTTTAAAATTTTTCCCCCATTTTCACTACTTTGATTGATATACAGTAACAAAAAAAGAGATACACAGACATAGATATTCATAAATTTCTGTATATTTTGTGAAAGTTGCTTGAGAAACCCAGGTTTGGCACTTTTTCAATTGCAATTGATAAACTCATCAACTTTACTACATATACAACTACGACACTGAAGTCTGAACCTAACCTGAATCTTATTTTCACAAGATAATTAGGAATATAAGATTTGTTATGCCTGTGTATAGCTCATACTTGTTATGTACATCAAGTACAAGTAGTAAAAGTAGAAAAAAAAACCGAAATAATTTCTTTAGGGAAACATGGTAATGCCCCTTTAAAGTTGAGTGGTTGTAGTAGGGATTAATGAACCGTTCTTTGATCTTTATACCCTTTACTCAGCCATGTATTCCATTTACAGTTTATGTATGACATAGGAATAATTTCTGATGTGAGTTGGTAATGTCATATTGTATATTCTTATTTTCAGGTAACAAACATTTTCAAAGATGTGGGTGTCTCAAATATAACAGTTCAAGTTGAAAAGGAGTCGTTCTTTTATCATTTATCAGGACTTGGTGCAAACTATGATCAAAGTGTGGCTTTCGGTCAAACACAAGAGAAATACCACTTAGAATCTATTACATCTATTTAATAACCACTGATTACATAGAGTATATAGATTCATCTATAGCAATCAATACCAAATAAAATCTTAGTCATTGTGTCATAACATTATATGTACAGATATTTTTAAAAAAATTAAATTGAATTTTTATAAAAAGATCATGTTGTTATTACTTTATGATCAGTTCACAACTACCAGGTTATGGATTAGCCTTTTGAATTTGACATAGTTCATCAGATTGGTAGGCTGTGGATTAGCTTTTTGAATTTGACATAGTTCATCAGATTGGTAGGCTCAAGTATTCACCTTTAAAAGTAAAATTTACTTAGACACTGGAAGGGATTTCAGTGAGAGTGAAGCATTCAGACAACAACAAAAAATTGGCAGCAGGCACACTTGCACTCGCCTGGTTGTTTCAGTGGTACAGAAATCAAACATAAACATGGCAGACAAGTTGAAAAATATTTTTATTTTTAAATGAAAATTAATTTTATTCTTTTTTTTTTTTTTTATCTCTAACCAGTTTAAAAACATTGCTACAAAGTTGTAAATTAATAATACATGTTGAATCATGGCAAGGAAATAAACCACAGCAGGTGTAATGTCAACCATGTAGGATGTGTTACCATTGGCAGATGTAGATTTAGATATATGATAATATTCTATTATAAACAGTATTTTGGTTAAAAAAAAAATATTGATATAAACAAGATGTGTTTGTGAAACAAAAATGTGCCCGGTCCCCCAAATTTTCTATGCTGGCAAATAATATGTATACTTTAAATATTGCAATGTCCTACATTTTGACCCCACCTCACCCCCAGGGGCATGTGATGTCAATGAAGTGTGAGCAACACTTAGATTAACTTACAGTCTATGTTTGGTTACTGTATCACAATCCAAACTTGAAATATTGCACTTTATACATGTACGTGAGCGGGACAGAATTACGGACAGACCGGGAGAATAAAAATGTCACCTATTTAAATTGTAAACTTGTTGATGATCTGTTCTGTGGTTATCAAAGCAAACAAGTAAAAGTCTGAATAACAACAAAATATTTTATTCCTGAAAAGCGATAAAATTTTAACATGTTTAAACTTCAATAAAGTTGTATACATATCTTTAAGTATAAACTATTAATTTGAATACAATATTTACACACAAGTGAGGCATTAACATGGTAGAAATATTTAACACGATCATATAAAATCTTTAAGTTTTAATCTTTAAAATAATACTGTAAAATTAGAAAATTTTGCAAGGAAAAAATTTTGTTTTAAAAATAAAACAAATTCATTGACATTAAATTTTGTGGAAATTAAAAAAAAAGACATGCTCATTAAAGAACCTTTTTCTATTACTAGGTATAATTTATGTTTGCCATGGTGTAAATTTTGTTGATAAAAGAAAAACAATTAAGCAAACAAAATTTAAACAACAATGAAATACTCGGTAATCTGATTTTACAGTATACACATTTTTAAATTTACAACATGAAATAATGAAAATATAGAACTGACTGCATTTCCACTCATTAATTTCACAAATGATTATATGATATTCAATCTTCACTGTAAAAACTATATACAATTTTAGAATCTACTCATTGAACCACTGTTTTACTTTACTAGGTAGAAACATTAAAAAAGATCGATTACATAGCTTAATAACAAGTGATAAATAATTCTTTTCTACAATGTGGTGTTCATATAAGCTCTGATGATTTAACGTCTAAAAATCAACTTCATTGCACACGTTACAGAAATTGACCAAATTGTAAATTACCTGAACAAAATTAAATATGGATGAATAAATATTTAATGAATACTAAACAAAAAAAAAGAAACCCGTAGATATTTACAAGCAAGTTTTAACACAATAATGATATTTGTTATATCTGTGTGAGGTGCCAATGTTCTGTAAGTCTAAAAATTCACTGAGAATATATGATAAAATCAAGTTACATGTAATAAGTAAGCTTTTGCTGTTTGGATTTTTGCAGAATCATGGAAAATAGTAACGGTAGGCCTACTTATTCTTTATCTATTCTTAGTGTCATTGTGTATACAAAGACATTGATACTTCAAAAGTCTATGCTAAATAGTTGTATGGAGAAATTCTGAAAAGTATTTTATTAGTAAAATGTTCTTTTTAATATGACTTTTAAATGATTAAGTAAATTAAAATTTTTATGAGAAAAAAATTAAAATATGTAAAAGATATATATTATTTGTACATGTTGCACTGAGTCAAGTAACAAATTTTAAAGTAAACCATTGGATCTAAGTGTATATATTTAATTCAGTCACTTGAAAAGTGTTCATTCATTGGTAGATTGTCATGGTGATTTTTAAACAACAGGGATACCATAGTTATTAAGTGCTACATGAAGATGAATGAGCCTTATCAATAGTTGAGTCCTTATTTTACCCACAAAATAACAGACCCTGGGGGTAATTACCAGTATTAAGTTCTGTATGAAGATGAAAAAGCCCTATTAATTACAGAGTCCCTGTCTTATCTTCAAAATAACTGACCCAGGAAGGGGTAAGCGAATTTACAACTTTTTTTACCTTTACTTTAGAGATGCAACATGCCAAGTCTAGACAGAATAAGCCTCACATTTAGATAAATTTGAAATGTTCTTGGAAAAGTCTATGTACAACAAGGGATGGTAACAGATCACAATAGATCACTGAAATGAACAAGTACACTTCTCTTTGGAGATAAAAAATGTTGCCCCAATATTTTATGAAGAAAATCTGCATTTCTTTCATTAACTAAAAATTTATTAAATAGTATGCACATGCAAACAATTTGAGAGCACAACATTCAAACTTATCTGTGGAATAAATATTTACAAATACAAAACTACAACCTTGGGACGGAATGCAATGAATATGACAAATGATATTGAAGCATTCAGAATTTAACAATGATCGTTATAAGATATACCATTTGAATCAAAATGAAAACTTAACCACTCCTTTTTTACATGGGTTTGCCTAAATTTAACTACGAGGCACTGCTGGGGTTAGATGTAACTTTTTTCTTACTTCTTGGTTAGTTGACATTGATAACTTTTTGGGTTTCTGTTTATTTTCACAAAATTGACCAAAGAAAGCTATTGGTGCTGTATATTCTGTTACTGTGCTGTTACCATGGAGAGGCATCCATTCTAACAAATTTGGTGTCATTATCTGCTTCTTAACCTTTTCTGTATCAGGTTTAATAAGAAATGGTATAGTTTTCGCTTCATACTCCGACATATGAGAATCCAAGTTTATACCCAACATGCTATAATTGTCACTATGTAGTAAAGTCCTTTGAAAGTTTTCATCATTAACTCTAGTTTTTAAAATGTTTTTAGGTTCAAACAGCCACTGATCTTGTGATCTGGTGGATCTGGCTGTATTGATGCCTTCGTGGTTTGACATTTTGTGCCTTGAATTGTGCACACTGCAGGATGTATTAGCTGTATCATTGGCTTTGTTGCTACTAGAGTAAGTGCTACCCAGTATAATGTTATTGGTACTAGATAAATTTCTAGCAGATCCAGCATTCATATTATGACCAGAAACATCCACCCCAGAACGTTTCATGTACATATTTTGCATCTGACCATTTGGCAGTACAATTTGATGGGTGTAAGGAAATGCAGAGAGATTACTTGAAGTCCCTAAATAGACGGGTGCAGTTTCCCCTGTCAATGGCAACTTCATTTGAGAATTATCTATACGCTGATGGTGGGCATATTGTTCCAGTTCAACACTACATGTAGGAGAATTTAGACATTTCATAGGCTCGTCAGATATTATGGATAGAATATCTGGTTGTGGTAGAGGGAGTGCATCTGGTGCCAATGGAAGAAAGAGGTGGTCTTGAGACTGGGGTATCATGGGCCTTTTGCTATAATCTTTATAGAAGTTGTAGATAGATGTAGTTGGCATTGGTGTATTTTTTGTCATCATATGAGGCTGAAATGGCATAGATGTTGGTTCCTGGAATTTTCCATGCACAAGTAACTGTGCAAAACTTGATGTGTTTAGACTTGAGGGCATCCTTGAAATATTTGTTTGACTCTCAGAATAGAAAACATTTGTCATGTTACTAGAAGATAAACATGTTACATCATTGACTGTTGAGGAAAGAAAAACTTCCTTCTCTGTCACAAGATTGTTTTGTTGTAATGTTTCCCCTGAAGTAGTAGTGGAAAGCATTTTTGTAACAGGCTGTAGTACATTCTCTTCTGATAATTGAGTCCCTGGTTGCATCTGACATATTGGAGTGACCATAGGAATCTTGTAGGATGGAGTCACAGAACACATACTTGTGTTACTGGACACATAATTTGGTTGGAACCTTGATGGACATTCTGTCTGACCACACACTTGGTTGTCATCTCTAGTGATAGGGTCCATCTCATTTTCATTCTCCACTTGTGGTGATCCTTGGTCAGGAGTTTTTATTTCCTTCTTAACTGCATTGTACATACAGGGGTCCAAAATCTTAAAAGACTTGGCTGATGAGGAAATAATGGGTGATGATTTTGTAGATACTGGGGTCTTTCTTTTAGGGGAAACCAACTGGTGTTTACACATTTTATGGTGATAGTATCTTTTATGTTTTTTCTTCTTTTGCCTGCTGAACAAGAGATATTTAATCATTGAAATAAGTGTAAAATTAGTGTCTATGAATTGATACTATATATATATTATGTATTATGCTTTATACTATTTTTCTGTTAATTTTTGTTGCTATGTATGTTTTGTGACCCTTCAATATTTTTTCACTTGCATATAGATGTTACTAGCTGCGGTAAAGTTCCACAATGTTTGACCAAATGGATTGACCCACAGATGTCAATATCATATGAGTAAATAGCTCTGACTAACCTTCAGTGTTGAAAGTAATTATCTTAGGATCACTGTGACAACATTCAAGGTCACTGGGTCAAAGGTTAAGGTCACCATAGTAAACAGAAAAGAAAATATCAGTTGCATAATTGACCAAATTTGCAAGGTGAGCACCTTAAGGCCCCTTGGGGTTCTTGTTTTATTTCAAAGTACTGCCAGGAATACTTTCAATAATAAAGAGACTTGATATAAACTGTGACCAGCTTATGACTAAAGTGCCAAAAATATTGACATATGCTATTGACTTTATGTTAGGCTAGCCTGAATGAGAACTCTTAATTCTATGGCAAGCAAATAAGCATGTCCAACAAGACACATATCTTTACTTTAAAAATTGTCTCTGAAAGACTGCTGTCATTTTAAATAATTCCTGGTGAAGACAGTCACTATATTGTATACAAAAATTCCAACCCCAAACAAAAACAAAAAAAAGACAGGAAAACCAAAGAACCTAACTAAATCTATCTTATGAGCAACATTGAGGATTCAGAAACTCGGATATATATGGGCATTGTTGTATTCCATTCTCAAAGCACATAACAATTTAGAGTTTTGAATATGTACACAAAACTAGTTTCCTCAAATGGTGCATGTACTATCAGGGATCAATGTCATCAACATACATGTGGGTCTAAATGTAGGAAGGTCCCATTCTCAATGCAATATCTGCTATTTGACCCCCTGATTATGTTCTCAGTGTAGCTCTGAATTGGTATACATTGTACATGTACATTTTCGAAGGAGAATTTTACAACTTAAAGCATGCGACTCAATCAAAACTTCCATGTCTTCTGACGAAAATTTGATCTGTTAAATAAAAGAATTGCAAGTTTTGTATCTTTAAATAATTCTTATGAATAAAATTACCAGAGTTACTTTTCCCCCAATTTGTGGCATACAATTCCCACATGAAAATGTAGACCTACAGGACCCTGTCCCAAAAGGTTCCATTAATTCCTGAGTATTTTATAGCAAGGAACCATTATCAAATTCCTTCCTTTCAGTTATAATGGTACTTCAGTATAGTGATTTTCATATTGTCATAAGTTTGGATCTCAAAAGCACTTTCACAATATCAAAACATAACATTTCAAATTTCCATTTACTTTTACTATCACGACTATCACGACTATCACTGATGGGGGGAAATTGTACATCTCATTTGGGATCATTTTAAGCAATATTTTAGCAAATTGCCATGTGGGAATCTTTCTCAAGGGGAAACGGCTGTATTTTGGGGGAAATTACATGTAAAAGCAAACAAAATCGCTGCAGTATGAATAATGTTTAATACTAAATACCTTTTCCTTCCATAAGTAGCTCTCTTAGATTCTTTTCTTTCACAATGATTATGTATATGAGTTGGTAGGAAAGACATCAGGCACATAGCCAAGTCTGTATTTTCTGATAGTAAGATCTCTATGTAATGGACTGTCTGAAAATCAGGAATTGTAATTTAAGATTTAAGATTGCTACTGATAAACTCTTTTACTTGTCCTATAAATGAGCCATCTGAAATTGACATTTAACTTTGTTAGATGTTTAAGTGGCATGATCTTGTGCACATCTTCTCAAGTCAAGGTTTTCTGATCCACTTTGTTCCTCATACACCTTGACAGATTTGGCCTGTATATTGTGACTATGTGGTGTCAATTTCCATTGGCCTAATTACTATTGAATGAGCCAATCAGAACTCGTCTAACAATTGATCACACAATGACCACATGATTAGAGGGAAAAGTATGTAAATGCAGAATAACAGTGATGTGCAGGCTATGCCACAAGTCTTTTCATTGGCTAAAGTTAGGGGTCAGTTTAAGTGAAATTTAGATCCGCACTTGATATCACCACTAGTGATCGCCAAATATGAAATGTAATCTGTCAAAGTGTATGAGGAATGACGTGGATCAGAAAACCTTGACTTGCATTATTCTGGCTACAATTATATATCATCTCAAAAAAATAGTGATAATCATTTTTCCATGGTTTTATTACATATTTTCTTCATGGGAACCACCTAACCAGAAATCAGTGACAATTTTTAAACCCAAAATAATGGTTTTTATTACATAATATTTTCAGATTCATGTTTTTTGTGAAATAATATCATTCTAACCTAATCATCAGTTAATACAGTGACAATTTTTAAACCCAAACTTTCATGTAAATTTTACCAGTTTTTGAAAATTCATCAAAATAATTTTTAACTAAATTATACATGTATATTATATTGCAATTGAAACCCTTTTTTTTTGTTTCATCATAATCATATATCACTTCTAGAAGAAAATTTCATCATCTTTAGATTACTTATCATCAAAAGTATGAAAGGGGCTAATTCAAGGGCTCGAATCTTCTCCATTATCACAAAATCTTTACTTCTGAACCTGAAAAGAAAATATAACATTTTGACCAGTTTTTTAAATATATCAAATTTTGTCACATTGTTGAAATTTTAATGTTGTTTTGGGCCACAGGCACACTCAACAAATTTTCAATTTTATGATGGCAGAAAGTCTTTAATGTGAAGCAGAAAACCCAGTGTAACAATTACACCAAATTTCTGCCCCAATTTTAAGTAACTTTTTGGCCCACCATCAACAGATAATAGGCTATTCATATAGCCCCATCTTTTTAGTTTGTTTTCATCATTATGTTACTGGGTTATCAAAAATCACTGAAGCACTGCTTAGAAGACATGAAGGTTCCCCTTGATTGTGCATATTACATTTTCAGAGAGATTGGAATCCAACACAGCCGACAGGACAGAATGTACTGAAGGAATTTTCAAACTTGATCAGGTTATTCGTGGTCTAAAGTGCACTGACAAGAGAGATCAAAATCTAAGTTGGACACGTGGGGCCCTACGAAATCTAAGTCTCCTAATCCTATCACAACAAATGCTTTACTTCTGACAATCCCTGAAGGAAGACGATATAGAACATGTCAATGACGAATTTCATTCTTCTTAAAATGTAATAGTTCAGTTCAATTTCAGCTATAATTTGTAAATATATCAGAAATATGGATTTAAGTTCAAATTTGTTGATATAAAAGAAGAGAAAAGAACAGTCTGTCATAGATCAGACATAGAACATTCCATGATGAGAGCCAAGATCCCTCTGGGATCTCTTGTTTTTGTAGGTACAATCAGGTTTAAAACTGGGGCAGCCTTAGTATCATCTGTAACAATACACTTAAGAAAGACTATGAACTAATAGCAGCCCTCCACCAGTAAAAGAGCATCACATAATCAGCTTACTAATAGGTTCTAAATGAGCTAATTACTATTGTAATGTCAAGGTCATAAACTGATATCATAAAGTGTGAACTTGAAGTTTCAATAGAAATTACAGCAGAGCTACAAGTACAACCCACTGCACATTGTCATAGCCTCTGACAGGGCACGCCGCGAGTCTATAGCGACAGGCCAAAGGCACTTTTTCCTATCAATGGGGGTCGTATTCTCAACCACTCACCTGGATAGAAACAAGTGCCTGTGTCCAGTCACTGGGCAGTGTGGGAAGGGCCTATCACAGTATGACAGTATAAAATTTCCTAATCAAATCTGAAAGGACCCTGAAGGTTAAACTGCTAAAGAGTATATTATTTACATATCAATTCACTTATCGCGAAGTGTCTGACACATGTCTGTCCATGTGGTTTCTTTACGTCATTTAAGCGTGATGTCATAATCACACAAGTGTTTGATGGGCCATTTAATTGTGATGTCAAGTTTGCCAAAATGTGCTGTGTTGGGCATTTGGCAATAGGTAAAAAAATCAATAGAAAGTAATATAAAACAGCCATATATATTTGATAACATTGTATGAATTAAAATTTTATAATCATTATATCAACGTGATTCGTTTTAAGAAACCGCAATTTTGTAAACTATTAAGCAGTAAAGGGGGTCATGACCTAGACTACTCCAACAATGTTAGACCTAGGCATGCTATTGCTATGGGGGACAAAATGTGGAGAACATGAGACATGACATCACAAACTTTAAATGCGAGAAATAGATCGGTACTCTGACTCTGAGTAATCAATGTAATTCGTTTTAAGAAAATTAACGCAATTTTGTAAACTACTAAGCTGTAAGGCCAAGGGGTTATGACCATGGACATGCCATGGGAGACAACATGTGGAGATCATAAGATTCATCAATTTTTACTGAAACGTCGAGGCCATACTTCCAACATCCGACCTCGACGTTTCAAGAGATTCCTGACGACATCATGACATGAGTCATGAAGAGATGAGACATGACATTGAGCACAAAGTTTAAATGCGAGAAACAGATCGGTAGGTATTCTCGGTAGGCTACTGAATGAAGAAAGGTTTTATTATCATGCGACTTATGTCTCACATATAATGAATACTCTTACCATAACATTAGATCCGGAAATTTGCAAGGTATTAGGGCCTAGGCCTACACATCGTCTGCTTTTCTTTGGTTGTTCAGCAAGAGTCAAATGGGAGTTATCGTTCTTCGTAAAATAGATGTCGCCTATTACTCTACTTCCGTATCGAATGACGCACCTAAACAATTCGATGGATTAAACTTGCAGAAGTTTGTAAAGTATATTTTCTAATGTAGATCTAGGTAAATTTGTTAAAATCTAGTTATGGCATCGAGTCAACCACAGATAGACGACGGAAGACCAGGTCTTTCTAGGGGTGAACCCATTAATTTAGGTGATATTCAACAGCGTGAGGCTGAACAGATAAATCATGAGCAACCGTCTGATAGCCCAGAATCAGGCATTGTTCTCGAATCAGGAGAAACGAACTTTACAGAGAAAACAGATAAAACATTAACTAATTTAAATGACCCGGGCCCTGCTCGCGATCAACTAGAACCTAATGAGTTATTTAACTTTGATTTAGCTAACCCAGAGGCAATAACAAATATGTTGGAGTCTGTAGAGTTGACGGATGAAGATACAGAGGTGTTACTCCAAGAAGCATATAGTATCAACAGAAAATTGAAAGAAATACTCCGACGAAAAGACAAGGGAGAAGTTTTGGACCCATCCGAGGAGGCACTTTTACAGGAACAGACAGTTGTTGTTGTGCCCAGTTCTGCTGTAGGACCCCGGGCTGTGACAGCAGGGGATCCAGGCATAGATTCATTTTCAAAAAATGAACCTTTGCCCCCTATTAAATCAACAGACAGTCAATATGATCCCAGGGCAATGTCTGCATTATACAGTGCAAAATTGAACAGAAGACCCGTACCTCCACAATCAGCTGCTAAAAGAATGGGAGGGTCTGGGATGACACCATCTGCAAATATTCATGGAAGACAGGCAGGAGGAAATGGTGTTCATTCTAGAGTTTCCTCAGCAACACAGGTAACTAGATTCTTATTGTCTTGGTAAATGCGTGTATTCCATGTGATATTATACAGTAAAACCTGTATACTAGAGGCCACCCAAGAGACCAGAAAATATTGGCCTTTATATATATGCAGGGGACACTTATACACAGGTTTAATTTAGTTGAAGCATGCAGTCACAATACTTTTCAAAAATGGCTTCTATAGACAAGCAATCTTTATATACAGGTGGTTGCTATAGCATGTTAAACTGTAGTTATATTTATAAAATGAAGAAAAAATATATTTAACCTATTCCAGACATAGGCGTCGGAACCGGGGGGGCTAGGGGGGGCTTAGCCCCCCCACTTTTTTGCAAATATAGACATAGGACATAGACGTTTCTGGCGTGTGTATGTGTTTTAAGTTGGTTTAGCCCCCCCACTTTCAATTTGCTTCCGACGCTGATGCCAGATGATCCAGTTTATTTAAATAAATACATGCATAGATGATAGATGTTGAAAATACAGTCAATGTCTTGACTGAACTAAAGTCAACATGTATTGACAGCAGTAATTTTATCATTGTTCGTCAGTGATAAACTGGCACATATGTTTATTATCAAATCAAATGGTTTATTACCAATCTAGGTGTCCCATTTAGGCATTACAAATACAATGTAATAAATATGCATACAACATAATATATTAATATAACAAATATGAAATAGAACTTAGAAGGTAAAATTAAGGTTTGTGATGCTATGTTGTGATATACTGATCAAGTTAGAATACAGGTAAACAAAAAATTGACAATTATTAAAATTCATACTATTTATTGACAACCCCCCCCCCCCCAAAAAAAAAAGAAAAATACAAAACAGGATATCAAATTGGTGTGTATGTCATTAGAATACAAATTATACATGTATATATATATACATGTATGTGATATAAACAAAGTGATGTGTGTATGTATATATATATATATATATATGATAAATAATAAGTCAATATTAAATCATACAACATTACAGGTGAAAAACTTATAAGTATTTGTCACAAAAAAGTTAGAACCACAGTAATTCATGGAAAGTACAAAGGCTGAAAAGAGAGATGTCTTCAAAGAAGAATTTGATACATATCATATTGATTTCATTGTTCACTACATACTTAAGCATTTGAATCAAAGCAATATTATTTATCAATCCACCACAATTTTTTTTTAAAATAGACAGTGGAATGTTTCGATTTTTGACAGTCTGGATGTACGGGTACTTTAAATTTATTTTGATCACTTTATAGGTATATTCGTTATCCAGAGTTACCTCCCCTCATAGCAGGTATTGATTGTGATGTCATTTGTTTGGTTGTAAAATGAGAAAAGTTATCAATTGTGACATCCTATGTTTGTGTGAAAACAACATTTTCTCACGTAAAGACATGACGTCACATATGATACCTGTTTACATGGGAGATAACTTTGACTAATGAAAAGACAAAATAGTTGCACATCACTGTCCAACATACCTAAAGGATGCTAGATCTCTGTGTGTTTATTTTACATCCCCTGTTTATTTTCTTTCTAATGTTTCAGATCTAATATATGTGTGCATGATAATAAAGTGAAATGCAACAAGTTACATTAATTAACATTTTTTCATATAAGTGTAGATGTCTTTTATATGTGTGTGTATATATATATATATATATATATATATATATATATATATATATATATATATGTAATATATATATATATATATATATATATATATATATACAGTAAAGCCTGCTATAATGGCCACCTCTATATAAGGACCACCTGTCTATAAAGGCCAGTTTTTTCAAGTCCCTTGACTGCATACTTCAACTAAATTGAACCTGTGTATAAGGGTCACCTGCACATAAGGGTAAATATTTTCTAGTCCCTTAGGTGGCCCCTATATACAGGTTTCACTGTGTATATATATATATATATATATATATATATATATATATATATATATATATATATATATATATATATATATATATGTATATAATATTGAAGCTCTGTAATTTTTTATCTCTAATTGTTCTCTGTAATTTCTTTATCTCTATTTTTTTTTCTCTCTCTCCCCCCCCCCCTCTTCTGTCTGTCTCTCTCTCTCTCTCTCTCTTTCTCTCTCTATTATTTTTTTATCTCTCTCTTTCCCTCTCTCTCTCTCTCTCTCTCTCTTGCCTGTCTTTCACTGAGAGACTATATAAAGTTTAACTTACTTTTATAATATGATACATCAATGATTCAGTGTCAACTTTATGTGTATATGATATTAATACATTTAACTTCCCTTATCCACAGTCATACACAGTCACATGTTAACAACTTTGGGTAATGTTTTGCACTGTGTGACTTGTATTAATTATGTGGAGTGTATATATATATCTAGAATGCATGCTGAATACTTTTGATTTCCTATGTCTATATATTAGCTGACACTCACCTGGCACTAATTGATATTTTTATAGGCTCCAGATAAACATTTACAATGAAATTTCATCAAGTATTCTCAGAGAGATTAAATTATATGTTATATGGTCTTATGGGTATCTAGCAGGGTTACCCCCCTCTACGAAATCCACAGTAAAGTACTTCTCTTCAAAAATTGTCATTTAATTTAATCTCAATTTTTTTACAAACAGAAAATGTTCATATAATTTAATGATCTGTTATAGTATTGATTAAGATATGCCTTACATACATATGTTTATCATTTATACATAACATTTGTCTCTCAACTTATTATCTAGTTAACTCAATGTAGCGTTATTCAAACTCATCCGTTTCAAAGAATGGCAAAGTTCATTGTCAAAATTCATGAGTGAAAAAAATTCTTGAAAATGACTTAGATGATCCTTTTCAAATTGCATATACAGGTTTTTTTTTTAGGATATGAAGACATGAAATATGAATTTTGTTATTCTTGTATCCCTGAACCCTTTTGGATTGGATGAAAACTACCAAATAGCTCAATCATTAAAAATCTTGTTCATGTTATTCCTGTTGTACAAGGAAACTAACTGGAAAACTGGTTAGAAAGAGTATAAGGCCCTCTTCCACATTTGTAAAATTTATGACTCCAGGGACAAGAGCTCAGTCCCTTAGTATGGTGGAGCAAATATAAGGTCCACAAAATGATAATATACCTTGTCTCAGAAAATCTGATATTCTCATTTTATTCTTCTTGGCATTACAGAGATAAACTTAATGATGCATTTTTAAAAAGAGAATAAGGCTTTTAATTGAAATTATTAAATTAACTATCTTTGGAGCAGAGGTTCATTCCCTGGGGGACTATATAATGTGATAATATACAAGTTTGTCATAAAGTTAAAAATCTTCACATCTAGTATGAATTCTAAAAAGATCTGAATACCTGTATATTTTTAGAATGAGTACAAAATCCCCTAGCTATTAAAAGAAGTTATGAAATTGAATACTCTGGGATCGGGGTTCAATATTTTTCTGAGGTTGGACCAATATAAGTATACTGTCAGGGATTAATAACATCAACATGCGGGTCTGGTAAAAGACACCATTCCCAATGCAAAATGTACTATTTTTTTCCCAATTTTGAGCAAAAATTTCCCAATCATGTTCACCATGTCATTAACATTCGGTATTAAACAATAAAAAAGAGAATTTAGTGGATGTATGAAGTGCACTTCCAATTCTTCAGATGAAAACCATGTTGTCAGTTATAAGAATAAGAGAAGCTAAATGATCAGAAGTTTTATGAATTATATGACCATAGTTACTTTTTTCCCCAAAAGGGTCTATTAACCCCTGACTGTATATATTTGTACATGTAGTGATAATAAACTACATTTGTATTATATTCTAAAATATACTATATTATTTAGTTACACAAAGCATTCACTCAAAATTGTGAAATTAATAACCCTTGTAGCGGGAATTTAGTACCATTTGACCTTTTGAATAATTAACATGTGTGTAAAGGTAATATGCAGGAACATTAAAAAAGAACATTAAATACTCTACTAGAATTTCAAAATTCATGTCCTAAAGGGTAGGGATTGGGCCCTTAGGGAAGGGATGGCATATCCTTAAAAATAGTGGTAATGAACAATGTACAAAATCTTACATCTTTTACATTGTAAAGGAAAACTGAATGCTTAATGTATCTAGGTAAATGAATTTGAAAGTTTAAGGAAATGATAAAAGAAGAATTGTCTACTTTCTAAACACTTACCTAGTTTTTACGTCATTCAGAGCTTTGCTCATTGAGCCCTAAGTATCACCTTTTGTTTGTCATTGTGCACTGTGTGTCTATTATGTGTACTACTACTATACTTAAAATGAATATGGTATGGTATATACATTGTAGGATTTGGTTCCAGGAATTCTAAATGATAAGTATGTTCCTAAAATTGTTTATATTGTTTTTATTTTACCAAATTAGTGCCATTCTATAAGGCCATTTTTGATTCTAATGTCTTCTTGGTGAAATGACATACATTTCAAAGGGGCCTCCATGGCCGAGTGGTTAGAGCATCACACTTTAAATCATCTCACACTTCCTGTCAGCACAGGTTCCAGTCTTGCGGGAACCTACACTTATTTATGCGAGAAAGTTTGCCAGTTTACTTGCGGGAGTCCGGTGGTCTCTTCCTGGGTACATTGTAATCGGGTTTTCTCCTCCACCATTAATAACTGACTGCCATCATATAACTAAAAAATTGTTGAGTGTGGCGTAAAAAACACCATTCAAAATTCAAATTACATGCCAGAAACATGTAAACATTTGCATTCAAGGAAAGAAATGTAAGGCAACATTTAAATATTATTGATTGATGATTATAAGATGGACTCTTAATAGACTTATCAACAAACAGGACAGATAAATAATAGCTTACTAAAATGAACTCATAGGAATTCATAAGTAAAAGGTCTGGAAAACAATGGAGTCTTCTGTTGAAATTAATTTAGTGAAGAGAGGCCTGGCCTGTAGAATTACAAAGAAATAAGTTGCATGTTTTGTGTCATTTGCAAAGAGTGTGCAAAACGAAACATTTTAAGACCTCATTTTTGAAAATTGGACATGCCAGTATAAAGTTGCAAGCATTTAACTTCTTCAAATTTGGGGATTTTTTAGCACTTTCTCGTCAACTCTTGAAAAACAGTAGACTCTTCTGTAAGTCAATGCCGTAGACATGGGTTAAGTTGGCTACTATAAACTCTTAATGTCAGACATTTTGTTGTCTTCTGTCAGACAAAATTGTTGAAATACATAAACCATATAAAATAAAACACATAAAATATAAATTGTGTTAATTATGATATTTCTGATCCTCAAACTAATACAAATGTAGCGGAGATGAATCCATTTAATTCTTATTTTATTATATATATATATATATATATATATATATATATATATATATATATATATATATATATATATATATATATATATATATATATATATATATATATATATATACATATAGGCCTATAACGTAGAAATGCTTCAAATAGTATTTCTGATAATCTGTCAAGGGTACTTAGATAGTCATTCAGAAAACTAAATTGAACTGTTAACTAAGGTCTTAAATTATTACTAACTCATTGGCAATATCTATTTTTATGTAAATTTGCTTTAAATAGATGATAAGTTTATAAACAAATAATAACATATTCTTAATGGTTTACATGTATCAGCTATGAAGAACAGATGAATAGTCAGTTTAAAGTTCTTGTCCATGATTTCAATAGATTCTCATTATTTGTTGCCCACAAACAACTTCTTACAATAATCTGCTATAGTTAATATGTACTTAACTTTACAGTTAATTCTTGATACATGTTTGGTTTATTGTTGAGTACATAATTTACTGTCAATAAGAATACACTTGTACCTAAGCAGATTTTCTAGCTACAAACAATATACAGTATGTATGAAACAAAATATAATCTGCACATACAATTTCCAGGGAGGACATATATTACTTTAAGTTGTTGTGTATTGTTTACTGTTGTTTTGATATTTCAGTAGTCAGTAAAATAATCCCATATTTCAGATTCTTGTCACGCTTACTTCATATTTACTGTATCATTTGTTTTTATCATACTAGCTAAATGTGCATGTTGTTTTTCCAACTTCAAAAGAAGTGGTATTTTGTCACCCCCACACACACATGTGCACACACACACACACACCTACACACACACTTATACACACACACACACATACACACACACACCATTTGTCACTCAGCATTGTGTTTCATTGATATTGCCTTTGTGAGAGAAAACAGTAAATGTCCCCATATTTGCACAAAAATGAGGACAGTAGAATGTGTGTTCCATCCTTCATAGAAAATTCATGAGATATGATTTTTTTTATCCATATAGACATTTTTGTAGTTGTTAGCTAAAAATAATAATTTTGGCAAGGAAGAACTCTATTGTATTTGAAGGTGGTATGACATATGTAGATAAAATTAATTGGATATCTAAACTTCATAAACCCCTATACAAACAGAGGTACACACATGTAGCAGTATTCAGCAAATGTTCCACCATACCTTTATCTATACATTAGCTTGCAGACCTTACCAAAATACTGATAGCAGCTTGAGGAGAAATGTCAGCAATACTGTACTCGTTTGTACCATTGCTTATCCCAGAAGTGGAATCACATGTTCACACAAAATATTCTATAATAGCATTTAGAAAAAATTAAAGACAGAACATTTTTCTCAAATTCATCGTATAAAAACATAAAACTTTTTTATTCTTTATGCAATTCATCGTATAAAAACATAAAACTTTTTTATTCTTTATGCAATAATTCCTCATGAAAAATTAAAAGAGTGGCTTTTTGGCATAGGTGACAAGTGTTTTTACTATAAATGTGGTATCCGCAGATATTTGTTTTTAGTCCCAACACCACTCTGATTCAACACACAAATACAGTATTACACTGAAGTTGATATAAAAAGATCCTGAAATCAACAATATATTATGTTTGGAGACCAGGTCCTCCAGAAAATCATTGGCTGTTACATGGGAACTAATTGTGCCCCTTTATTGGACAACTTGTTCTTTTAGACATTATTCATATGAAGCAGATTTCATCAACAGGAAAAAAAGCTAGCTGTGGACTTTAATTTGTCATTTAGATATATATGTACATGTATATCGACAATGTCATTTAGATATATTGTACATGTATATAGACAATGTCATTTAGATAAATATGTACATGTATATAGACAATGTCATTTAGATATATATGTACATGTATATAGACAATGTCATTTAGATATATATGTACATGTATATAGACAATGTCATTTAGATATATTGTACATGTATATAGACAATGTCATTTAGATATATATGTATATGTATATGTATATAGACAATGTCATTTAGATATATATGTACATGTATATAGACAATGTCATTTAGATATATATGTACATGTATATAGACAATGTCATTTAGATATATATCTACATGTATATAGACAATGTCATTTAGATATATATGTACATGTATATAGACAATGTCATTTAGATATATATGTACATGTATATAGACAATGTCATTTAGATATATATGTACATGTATATCGACAATGTCATTTAGATATATATGTACATGTATATAGACAATGTCATTTAGATATATATGTACATGTATATAGACAATGATTTGTCAATAATGAGCTTATTATTTAGTCATGTGAATTAGATATATCTCAACAACTAGAAATTAAAGACATCACAGAATTATGTACATGTGTCGCCTACTTGGACACTTTACTAACTATAGACACAGAAACGAAATTAATAAACAAGCAAATTTTTCTGTTCTGGAATATGTTTCATTGATAGATATTGTCTGCTATATCTTTCAGAAAAGAACAACACAAACTTCAAAAGGGAAGAGGCGTGAGGTAGCACCTGTTCCCATTGGTGAAAGACCACCTTGGAATGATAGATACCAATGAAGTCCTGTTTTTGTATATAAATGCAATTTGTGAAATGTAACTGGTCTGTCAGAAAGAAACAATGACGGTATCAGCTTACATGGTGCACACAAACGTGTAGTCTATTACTGTCAAACAGCTTCTACATGTTCTTGATTCAGTATCCAATAGATTCTCTACAGAAGAAGAATAATTGAAGCATTTGTTAATGTTTATCTTATGATCAATTAAATGGATGATCTAGTCCTAGAATGTTTAATAAATTCTGAACAATTTGTAGATGACCATAATTTTATCTAAACAACATTATTGCTGTTATTGAATTTTGAGAAACTTTATTGAATTTGATGACCAAGAGTTGTTAGAGAACTTCTCCACAACGCTTTCAAGTCCTTACAACATTGATCAATTTTAATATTTTCAACATCAAGTTTTAAACTAATTGTATTAAACCCCAAATTTAGCAATTCCTTCAGATTCGATGCTTTTATTTCCATTTTAACATTTCTATGCATTATATATTAACTTAAAAGCTCATGTTTGATATAGTTCTCAAGTTAATGATAGTTTAATGTAATATGACCTGTTATTGTCAAGATTATCAGCATTTTCAAATGTGAGTGTCTATTTAATTACCATTTTATTCATAAGAAATTACTGACTATTCCTTAGTCCTTTTGCTTCAGTTATGCTTCCTTTCCATTCCAATTCTAGGTTTCATTGATTCAGTGTTTGAAGTATATCCTTTCTATTTCACAAGACAACCAGCAATCTATTTGATTTTTTTTCAACTACTACACCTAATTCCAAATTAGCTACATTGGTTTAAAGAAATCACTGGTTCCTAGACGTGCTACTAAAAAGAAACTCAAGAATTATCTGAAGTTTGAGATTATCCTTAATTTTAAGATGTACCTTCACAAAAATTCATCAAATTTTATACACTGCTTTCTGTCATAAAATGTTTCTTTCATTTGAAAAAAAAAATCATTGCATACTTTTTAAAAATTGCATCCTGAGTTAAGATGCATGTGGGTAAAAGAGATATACTGTCAGTCTGTCAAAGATATTTTGAGAATATGATATAGAGTTATATAAAACTCAAACAGGAAAAAGTAAAATTATATCATTTTTGTGTTTTTAATATTATTTTAGTCTAACTCATCAATTGATAACCTAATATCTGCATAATGATATAAATTTTACCCTACTCTGTGTCTTAGCAAACACTGACTTGTTGATTCACAATTATCATACCAAAAGGAAACAAACACAACAAAACCCTGACTTGTTAAGTAACAATTATCCATCACCACTTATAAGATCAAAAACAATCACAATTTTGAAATTTTCCCCTACTATGTGTCTTCAGCGGGTATTTTGCATTAGACTGAAACATACATACCGGTATATGTAATCAGTATAACAGAAATGTTTTCTTGTTGCGACTATGGCTATATTTGATCAGATGAATATTGTTACAATGCACTGACTTGTCTGTGAAACATTTCCAAAAATCACTTTCCAGATTTGCTGGGACACACAGTGGACACAGCAATCTGTAAGAGAGCAATTTGAATCTTTAAACTTTGAGATATTTAAAAATTTTGTTGTGTTGGCTTTTTACCTGTCCTGTTAATGTACTGCTAGGTGTTTGTAGATTTTTAACTTAGTAGATTGAAAATAATAGGTAAAATTCATTTAAGTTGGTATACCTGCTCATTTGACAATACATTGGAACTTAATTGTTTGAAACCTGAAAACCAAATCAGTGATTAAAGGGGTCAGAATTGAGGTTACACTTGTTTTATGAACCACAAGAATAAAAATCTATTTTAGTTCAGCAGTGTTCAGACTGCTGAAACCATATAATTGTCTGAATATTCAACTAATGGAGACTGCTGAGTTATTGTCCATTCCAGTATTAGAAGTTTCTGTGATAACATGAACTATCATGTACCTGTATTTATAAACATGTGTATTAGTGCTTTTTGTACAGGTGTGCCATTTCATATATAACCACCAGATGTACTGGTGACAAAATATGACAATTCCTATTATGAAAGACGGTGTCCATGACCTTATATTTGGGACCAACTTAAATAATAGTAAACACAAGTATAGTCTGAATAAACGACGATGACAGCATTATCATTTAAAAAAATACTACTGAACTATTTTCTAAATAAATTTTTATAAACTTTTATATTCTATTTTAATTTTATTTCAAATCTGTGAAATCAATTCATAATGTGTAGACTCACGGCGGGTGTGACTGGTCAACAGGGGATGCTGTCTCCTTCATGGCACCTGATCCCACCTCTTGGTTTCCAGAGATCTGTGTTCGTCCATTGTTGCCAGATTTGTATCTGTGTCCAGGACATCCTAAAGATTTATACTTTGGTATCTGAGATTTTTTATAAACTAGTTTTCTGGAGATTGAATGTTTCTGTTAAACACACATAAAAGTAAACACAAACATATTAATGCATAAATACTGTAAAAATGATTTATGTTGGCACAGCACTTGATAATCTAGTGCTCAGGCTATGTTTTCCCAGACATCAGTTTTTCCTTTGGTAATTGACAATAGAATGATAGATATGTGGTTTTCACGGATGACCAGAATTCCAACTGTCAGTAAATTTGATTCAATTTGTTGATTTTTTGCTTAGCAAATGTCCAACTACAGTTAGAACAATGTTTGTCATTATTATATCTGGTGGAAACTAAATGATGAACAGCATTTTTAAGTTACCTCCCTTTGCGTATGCAATGTTATAATTGTGGGTGATGGTTATATAGTAAAATTCAGATTTGAAATATATCTAGTCAAGTCAATTTATTAGTCATGATTTATAACATGCTTTTGTTAATAATATATTCCTTATTGTGGGTGTTTTAATATATGTGTGTGTAAAGTGGTAGCTAGGAAGACGTTATATTTAGTTTTCACATATTGCATGTATATTTATTAATGTGGTTGTTGTAATGCCTGGGTTTGGTAATATGTTCCTTTTATATGTTTGTCCTAATATTATGTGACACATAATTTGGTAGGTTAAGAAAGGTCTACAAGACTCAATCATACCAGGTTATATCGATTTTATTATACTCTGTTACAAAAGCAATATGCTTAACATGTGTCTGAATTAGAATCATCTGATCAGTACATCTTTGTATATTACATGTTTTTCTTTTATTTTTTACTTAATTTCTTACAAGTTTATTAATTATCTTTCTATGAAACAATACAACCATTTCCTCTCATAATGAATTGGAAGGTAGATAGATTAAAACCTTGTTATGGCCAGATTGGAAGGTAGATATATTAAGACCTCGATATAGCCAGGTTAGAAGATAAATAAATTAAAACCTTATTAATTTAGCCATATTTCCTTGTTTGGATTTATGTAACAAAATATTAGAATTGCACTGGAAAGACATATATATCCTCGTTATAACCAGTTTTTCTTTATAACCAGTATCATTATGATTAGCATTTCATTACATACCAGTATTACGTTATAACCAGTATTTCGTTATAACTAGTATTTTGTTATAACTGGTCTTGTTATAGGTGGATTTGACTGTATCTGAATCAACTTAAAACTATTCATTGTTTTAAAAATTGCATTACTGATGGAGGTTTAATTTTAGTGTTGTTATGATTTGTTGTATACATTCTTAAATTGTCATGTACAGTAAATGACATGAATAACACAAAAATAAAACTTTGATATCAATTTCCAGACGACCTATGAAAGAATTTTTAATCAAAACATTTAGTATATTTTAATCCCATGTTTCCATATGTTATGTTTTTGTTGTTACTGACAATGATAAACTCTATCTAAGAACACTGAAATTTTTAATTGATTTTTTCAAACAGTTTTTAAAAACTAAAACAATTTTGATACTTAATTACAGAAGAGTGATGAGAATTATTGATTGAATAATCTCGGGTATATACAGTTTATTTCTTACACATACACTGTATATTGCCCATGGAGCTATCAGTTTCAGAGAGTTGCACACATTATTTTTACTTTTTGTAGTTATTAATTAATATTGTTTACCTGTGTATATTACATTTACATTCATTTGTATTTATTATCATTTTAAAGTTGATATTTTTGGTAATAATTTAGAAAATGCATGAAAACTAACTTTGAAATGTTAGTCGCTTCTTTTACGTTAATGAAAGAATCTGACAAAAATCTATTCAATCTAGTTCCAATCACATCAATTACACCATTTTGTCAATTTTTCTGGCATTTAGTTTCAGTAATTGTGTGTTGTCTGATGGCATTATCAGGTAAAACATCAGTAGAGACTTAACTAATATACCAACTATTTTATATTGCCTTATGCCATTTAGTCTTGACCGTACCTTGTCCACCGGACAAGAAAAATACTCATCAATTTCAGACGCCAAGTAAAATATATATCACATACATAAAGGAGAAACCTTTTATTTTTTTCTTACGAAATTGATTATTAGAAATTGAATCGAATAGAATCCTTTTAGATCGTCACATATCATGTGTATTTTTCTGCAGTATTTGAATGTCCCAATTTCGGATATGCTGACTTCTTGCCTGCCTTTGGTGTTTTTTAGTCATAACGTTAATTTTACAATACATTTGTTATATGAATATTAATGAATTGAAAGTATGCGATATATATTTTCAGTCAGTATTAGAAACGTACACATTTATATTTTTAAGTAAGTTCATTTGTGTTTTGTTTTGTTTGTTGTGTGTATAGAAAGTTTGACACTTAGTCTTCTGATGTTCCGTTTGTTGTAGACCGTTTACATATAGAAAGAAAATTATAAATTATCTGTCAAGTAAAGGACAAATTCTTCCTTCTGATGTGGAAAAGATGAAATCGGTCAAAAATCTCTTCTGCTTTCATCTCCTATAATGTTAAGTGCAATCTTCATCGTAAAATGAGATTATTTCGTATGATATCATACAATTAGAAAACTGATCGTTATCACATAGATCAGCTGATATTTATTGAGCAAAATATGCAGGAATCCATATTCCTTTCTCACAAAATCGAATCATTTTGTTTTTTATGTTATTTTCGTTCTGTGGGTGTTAAATTGACTTCTAATTTAAGATGCATTGTAAAATAAATTTCATGATAAATTTGAGACAGACTTAAGTTATTTATTTTACTTCTATCGATCATTATTGTTTTTATGTTATATGGCGCATTTTCAGTCATTCATGCTTACATCTATTCGCCAATACTAAATCACACCGCATTTTCACTCATATATTTAAAGGAGGACATTTTCTTGCATTGAGACTAATGATTCGAGGTTTTGTAATGGGTCCTAATGGAATATGAGCTACTGGTTTTTATTGAAGCTTTCATATCGTTTAACTTTTACTATGACACGACGCGCTTAGGATTTATAATTTGACATGACCAATAGGATGCCTGTAACTTGAAGCAAGAAAATGTTTTAGAAGCGTTCAATTGTTCAATGTTTATTTTTGGACTGTTTTTTACCTGTTCTTGTCTTTTATTGTCCACCATGTTAAAGGAGCATTAGTTGTGTTCACGAAAAAACTATTCCGAATTATTTTCCTACTTTACTACTTGTACATGAAGTTCAAAAACAAATAAGAGCTCTACAAGGCATAAAATCTTATATTCCTATATATTTTGTGAAAATTAGGTCAGGTCTAGTGTGGTATTCATATACAAATAGTAAGGTTGAGTTAATCAATTTCAATTGAAAAAGTGCCAGACCTTGATTTCTCAAGCAATTTTCACAAATTATATAGGAATTTAAGACTTTTTATCCCTGTGTGTATCACGTTTTTGTAATTATATATCAATCTAAGAAATAAAAGGGGTGAAACACAACTAATGCCCCTTTAAGTTGTAGTTTGTGATAATTTTCGTGTTTTTAAATTAATTCTGTAAATACAATGAAATCTAAAACAAAATTTCTGAGCGGTCTGATTTTAATAACCGGTCTTTCTTACAAGTTAGCGATGTTTGTAACTAAGCAGTGTCAAATTGACCAATTGATTAGTAACGCCTGGCTCAGTTTGTAGCGTGCTCGACCCTTGGTCGTGGTCTTGATCGGCATTAGTGACTTCTCCATATGAGTGAAAGATTCTTGAATGGAAATGTTAAACAACAATACAACCAACCAAGTAACGTCTGAATTTAATTTTGTTACATAGGTTTACCTTAATTGTCATTGGGACAAATACTTCAGGCCCTATATTTGCAATCATTTTTAAAATTGATTAAATATTAAAAATTGTATCGTTTGTGAGATTTACGTTCATAACGTGTTACGCGATGGGAATATTTTTGTAACCTTATAGTGATGAGAAATAATTTATTCCAAGTTGATCAATATACATGTATTAAGATGTATTGAACAGATGTATTGAACAAACTTAAACTGAAAGTAAACAGGGACGACTGACATTTTAGATCAAGTTTGTCATCTACATTTAGGTATGTAAAATCTTGGATACTAAACCGCGAAGTGTCACCTGTAGAAAGTCAATAAGAGAATTTACAAACATCAGCTAATGGTAATGTAGTTAATGAACTGTACACCCCTTTATTGCCACAGTTTGTAATTTTTTTTTGTAGTTTTCCCTTTTCTGAAATGACAACTTTTTTAAATTTGCGGGGTAAATTTAGAATAACACCAGATCCACAAAGTTATTTTTTATTTCTTCAATTCACGAATTGCGACTTTTTTGACTGGTCAATACACATGACCACATTTCTTTGTGTTAGTTTGGCTTTTTTAGTCATCACTCTGGGCATGCATCCAGCTAAATAACTTTGTACATCTTAACATGTTGTTATACGACAGTTATACGACTCACCAGTATTCACTAATGATGCATGTAACAGATATATGCGTTTTCTGAGGGAATGATTATGGAATGAATTTTGTTTGCATCTTCTTAGAATCCTTAACAACAGAGTAGACAACTTATATTCTAAAATATCAAACCTGAATATTTGGACAGTATAAATAGTGCAGTGGCAATTTATGTTTCGTATCAGTTTACCTCATTCAGTTTCCTATGTCACAAAACGATACAGTTTATTGTGTAGTCATTGGATACAGATTAAATAATTGGCATTTGCGTAAATATTAATTTAAACATCAATATTTGGCATGTAATTATTCGCTTTCTTGTGTATTGGTTTGTTTTTTGTATGGCTTTTTCTCCTCAATTGTGAAACAATAATTAACAAAGAATGACAGCGTGTTGTGAGATGATTGGATCAAATAATTAGAATCAATTTGCACCCCCTTTTATATGATATGGCATCATACATAAATCACTTTAATGATACTCATCCATTACTCAAATGTTTTCTTCAAAATTAATTTTTATTCCCCTATCATATGCCAAACAGAGAATGAATCTGGGAATTTCGTCTTTACCTTGGACCTTTAAAGCGACACATCTGTTAACTAACCAGATATTTACTAACCATAAACACTGCATTTAGAATGTTAAACAATTAATTGTAATGCATCATACTTGACGGCACTGAATCAACGGATCTGCAAGGCAAGCAAACAAATTCTGAATCAATATTGTAACAAACTGGTGTTCTTAGGTGCTCATTCACACGATTTTATAAAATTCAATTCTTCACGATGTTTTGAAAATCTCCATTGTTAATGAAGATACAAGAGGATGAGAAATAGCGACAACATCTGGGACACTCCAAGATTTATTTCTATGTGATTCCGACCTGGAAAACATTCGAATTATATGTTTTTAGATTCTGTATACAGGGAAATTTTCGCCCCGTTTTATTTTCGCCCCTTTCGCCCTCATCGTCAGTGGGCGAATTCAAAATGGTAAATTCATCTTTTTTGATAATAAAAGTCTGGGCGAATCTATAATTGGACGAAACCCTTGCATGTGCATTAGGGCGGAAACAACACGGGGTGAAAATAACCCTTATACAGTATATGAAGTTTAATGTCAAATCTATTGCGGTTAACTATTCAAGTAAAACTTATAAACATGGTTTTACAGAAAAATAAATTTTAGACCAGAGTTTCCGAAAAATAAACTTCTTCGTATATATAAAATCTCAAACTTCTCAGATACCAAAGTATAAATCTACAGGATGTCCAAATACATATACATATCAGGTGATATTGGAATAAGAAACCGCTAAAGACTGTATGGCTGGGTTGAAAAGTAAAATTTAATCGGTAAATATTATACCCATGTGTCTGGAACTATTTCTAATTAGGTTAATTTTATTTATCTGATACCAAATGTAAAAATGTAAAACCTATTCACCCAAAGTCTTTTGTTTATAATTAAAAAAATATGAAGTCTGTACATCCATCCATTGCCAAGAATTTACTTCAACCTGAAACTTTAACCAAAAATTTTGCAAAATTCCCCAAATTTTTGAATTATTTAATTGCACTTGCCACAAATAACCTACAGGCCAAGTTTGAAATCTGTACCTCTATCCAATACCTAGACCTTGCTTCAACCTGAAACTTAAACCAAAATGTTGATCCTAACCCCAATTACTACTTTGATCCACCCCCAAAATTCAAACTCGCATAATTCAATTGCACTTGCCAAATGTAACCTACAGGCCAAGTTTGAAGTCTGTATACCCCTATCCATTACCCAGAACTTCCTTCAACCTGAAACTTAAACCAAAATGTTGACCCCACCTCAATTACTACTTTGATTCGCCCCCAGAATTCTAGCCCATATAATTCAATTGCACTTGCCAAAGGCACCCACATAATTAAAATGCACTTGCCACAGGTAACCTACAGGCCAAGTATGAAATCTGCACCTCTATCAATTGTTGAGAATTTGCTTAAATCTTAACCAAATTGTTGAATGACAGATGGACATCGTCTATAGACCGGACTTGCTTTGCAATCCGACCAAAAACACGGACCTCTGGAAATCCAGAGTTGGGATCATGTGTTTTTTAGGAGTAACCATCCCTGTTAACTGTGAGTCCACAGTCAACGTCAAATAAAATAGGCGAGGAAGAGATGTAACTAAATCCATCGTAGTTTTAATCTGTACGCGCCATGTTGTCACATGTGATCTCAACATTGTACGTAACAGAAAACTGAGAGATCTTTTATGCAAAGGCCCAAAATATAGGCAACCTGTCTTGTTTACATGCCGCCAAAATTTTGAAGTTATTATGGACGCATGTGAAGAGTACGCCATACGTTGGGCTAAGAAAGAATGTGTCGAACTTGATACTCTTTCAGAGTGGATTAAGTCGATCAGCGATGTTCTAAAACGAAGAATTTGGCGACTTAAACATTCTGTCAACACAAAACACAACTCAATTTTTCGTGATCCTGATATTGTCAGAGAACTTTCCCGTCTCCACGAAAATTTTATCATCGTCTCTGCTGACAAAGTATCGAACAACTTCATATTTGTCGGTAGGCAATACTTCTTCAGCATTCTACAAAAGGAACTTGGACTCAACACACTTCCTGGAATCCCTACATACACTCTCACCGATTTCCTTACCTCTGAAATATTAGATAATCTTAAATCCGATTTCACTGCGTTTGAAATACTCACAAATTATGCGGAGCTTCAATTGCCATACATTTATTGGATTCCGAAGTTGCACAATAATCCCTGACAACACCGATTCATTGTGGGGTCATCTAGGTGTTCTGCCAAACGAAGTCACGGACATCGTTCATACAACCAACCCTAGATACATGATGTCACTTTTTCATTTCTTTTACCTTACGTTAACAAAAAATTGGGTCTTCATCACATTCGCAGCAAACTTAATTCTGTTCCTTTTACAATTCTTAATGAACTTTTTCAGGAAGCAAGAATGAACCCCTACACGGATTCTTCAACCCCAGAATACATGATGAACTCTGTTATAATGGACATTGCTTATCACAGACTGTTTAAGCCTGCACGCGTTACAATCGATGACTGTTCTGAACAGAAACGTTTTTTATCTCTTTTACCTTACGTTAACAAAAAATTGGGTCTTCATCACATTCGCAGCAAACTTTATTCTGTTCCTTTTAAAAATCTCAATAAACTTTTTCAAGAAGCAAGAATGAACCCCTACACGGATTCTTCAACCCCAGAATACATACTGAACTCCATTATAATGGACATCGCTTATCACAGACTGTTTAAGCCTGCACGCGTTACAAATGATGACTGTTCTGAACAGAAACGTCTTTTCCTTAAACTTAAATTTACAAATAAAGGCATAGACGATTTAAACATTAGCAATGTTCTAAATCACAAAAAAGTTCAGCCCTGTATTCCACCATATTTTAAACTGAAGACCACGCCTTGCATTTCATACAGCTATACGCCTAGTATCGCATCCAAGCTATTCAATTACAAACAGGTTTTGCAGTGCCTGGACACCAACCATCTTCTACACAACACTGTCACATGTTCATGTGCTTCATCTCCTTTCAAATACAATCCTATCGGGCATGTTATTACCGGCGACGTTTCCATTGCTGAAAATGAAAGCCTCAAAAATCTTATTTTAAGGAGCCCTAAATATCGGGAAGCCCATTCCTTTAATTGGCGTCAGAATTTCAGTTTAGTTATGGATTCTGTCGAAGATTATGCCAGACAATGGGCCAAACATGAAGACGTAGAACCAGACACTTTGTCTGAATGGCTGAAAGCCATACGATGGTTGATAAAAACTTAAAGGGACTACGAAAACACGTTATCCCTCTGTATTCAATGATCCAGAAGTAGTAACTGAACTGGATAGATTACAGGACCAATATGTACTGGTACCAGCAGAAAAAGCCTCAAATAATATAGTTTTTATTTGTAAGGCACATTACTATAGTTGTTTATTAGAAGAACTTGGGTTTAATACGAATTCTGGAAATCCTACATACACACGTAGCTCACTTTCAAAGGACGAGATCCTTCAAAATCACGTGTCCGTGTTACGCTCATTTGACATACCTACAACGGATACCGACTTCGAACTACCACATTTATATTGGATACCTAAACTTCATAAAACCCCATATAAGCAAAGATACACAGCAGGATCCAGCAAATGTTCTACCAAACCTTTATCTTTACTCCTTACTAAGATATTGACACCCGTTAAGGAGAAACTTCAACAAATCTGTACAGTTGCTTATTCTAGAAGCGGTGTTAATCAGATGTGGATACTTAAAAATTCTAAACAGCTTTTAGAAAATTTGTAGGCACACAATTTTTCTCGAATTCACAGTATCAAAACTTATGACTTCTCTACTCTTTATACAACTATTCCACATAAAAAATTAAAAGAAAGACTTTTCAGCTTCATAGACAACTGTTTTTTCACTAAAGGTGGTACCCGAAAATTTAAATATCTAGTGATTGGCTATCAGGATACTTATTTCGTCAAACACCACTCTGATTCTACACATAAATACACTGCAGTGGATATAAAAACATGCTGGAATTTCTAATAGACAATATATTTGTAATGTTCGGAGACGTGGTCTTTCAACAAACTGTCGGCATTCCTATGGGAACCAATTGGGCTCCTTTATTGGCCGACCTGTTCCTTTATTCATACGAAGCAGACTTCATTCCGAAACTAATGAATCAAAAGAAGAAAAAGTTAGCGGTGTCCTTTAATTTGACATTTAGATTTATCGACGATGTTTTGTCAATTAATAATGACAATTTTCATACAATGCGATATATCCCAGCTAACTAGAAATTAAAGATATAACAGAATCAAGCACACAAGCTTCATACTTAGACATTTATCATTAATATAGACACAGACGGAAAATTAGCAACTAACCTATACGACAAACGCGACGATTTCGGCTTTCCCATCGTAAATTTTCCACATTTAAGTAGTAATGTCCCTCAGTCACCCGAATATGGAATTTATATTTCACAAATGATCCGATATGCCAGGGCGTGTACAACATATGAAGATTTCATGTGGAGGTAAACTACTCCTTGACAAATTATTGACATAGGGATATCGAAAACCGCGTTTAATGTCAACGTTCCGCAAATTTGGTCGGTATAATAGTGTTGTTTGCAATGACTCTGTTTCACTAAGTGAAATGTTGAGTTGCCTTTTCGTTGGCGGTTGTTGAGACGTCTGTACCATTTGTGACGAGGATACACTCCTCACGTGTTTCATTGGACTTGACTGTGGACTCACGGCGGGTGTGACCGGTCGACAGTGGATGCTTACTCCTCCATGACAGTTGATCCCATCTTTTGGTTTCCAGAGATCCATGTTTGTCCATTTTTACCGGATTTGTATCTATGTCCTGGACATTCTATTGATTTATACTTTGGTATCTGAGATTTTTTATATTTTACTCATCAAACTTCTGACACATGTTAAACAAGGTCTTGACTGAAATATTTGCAAGACTTATCATTCACATTAACAATTTATATAACTTGAATAATATTTACAAAATAATTATCTGATACGATATAAGATGCCTTTATATAACTATAAGTTGTCCTTATATAGCTTTAAGTTGTCCTTATATATCTATAAGTTGTCCTTATATATCTATAAGTTGTCCTTTGTATATCTATAAGTTGTCTTTATATAACTATAAGTTGTCCTGATATAACTATACGTTGTCCTTCTATATCTATAAGTTGTCTTTATATAACTATAAGTTGTCCTGATATAACTATAAGTTATAACTATAAGTTGTCCTTATATAACTATAAGTTGTCCTTATATATCTATAAGTTGTCCTTCTATATCTATAAGTTGTCCTTATATATCTAAAAGTTGTCCTTATATATCTATAAGTTGTCCTTATATAACTATAAGTTTTTCCTTATATAACTATACGTTGTCCTTATATATCTATAAGTTGTCCTTATATAACTATAAGTTGTCCTTATATAACTATAAGTTGTCCTTATATATCTATAAGTTGTCTTTATGTAACTATAAGTTGTTCTTATATAACTATACGTTGTCCTTATATAACTGTAAGTTGTCATAATATATATCTATAAGTTGTCTTTATATAACTATAAGTTGTCTTTATATATCTATAAGTTGTCCTTACATATCTATAAGTTGTCTTTATATAAGTATAAGTTGTCCTTATATAACTATAAGTTTTCCTTATATAACTATAAGTTGTCCTAATATATCTGTAAGTTGTCCTTATATATCTATAAGTTGTCCTTATATAACTATAAGTTGTCCTTCTATATCTATAAGTTGTCCTTATATATCTAAAAGTTGTCCTTATATATCTATAAGTTGTCCTTATATAACTATAAGTTGTCCTTATATAACTATAAGTTGTCCTTATATAACTATAAGTTGTCCTTATATAACTATACGTTGTCCTTATATAACTGTAAGTTGTCATAATATATATCTATAAGTTGTCTTTATATATCTATAAGTTGTCCTTATATATCTATAAGTTGTCTTTATATAAGTATAAGTTGTCCTTATATAACTATAAGTTTTCCTTATATAACTATAAGTTGTCCTAATATATCTATAAGTTGTCCTTATATATCTATAAGTTGTCCTTATATATCTATAAGTTGTCCTTATATAACTATAAGTTGTCTTTATATAACTGTCAGTTGTTCTTATATAACTATAAGTTGTCTTTATATAAGTATAAGTTGTCCTTATATATCTATAAGTTGTCCTTATAGAGCTATAAATTGTCCTTCTAAAGTTGTTCTTATAAATCTATAAGTTGTTCTTATATAACTATAAAGTGTTTTTATATAACTATAAGATGCCCTTATACATCTATAAGATGTCCCTGTAAATCTATAAGTTGCCCTTATATATCTATAAGTTGTCCTTATATAACTATAAGTTGTCTTTATATAAGTATAAGTTGTCCTTATATATCTATAAGTTGTCCTTATATATCTATAAGTTACCCTTATATATCTATAAGTTGTCCTTATATAACTATAATTTGTCTTTATATAAGTATAAGTTGTCCTTATATAACTATAAGTTGTCCTTATATATCTATAAGTTGTCCTTATATATCTAAAAGTTGCCCTTATATATCTATAAGTTGTCCTTATATAACTATAAGTTGTCTTTATATAAGTATAAGTTGTCCTTATATAACTATAAGTTGTCCTTATATATCTATAAGTTGTTCTTATATGACTTTAAAATTCTGATATGTCATTATTGTGATTTAACAATTCTAACGATTTCACACTTTTCAAGGATACTTCGAATGCGATCTAAATATAACACTGTTGTACATTTACGTCATATCATGTGAAGTCAATCTGCCGTGATATTGAGATGATCTAATTTTCTTATTCATTTCAAAAGCAGAAATAGAGTTAGTAATTATTACACATCTACAGCATAATTCTATTGATAATCGAAAGCACACCGTAAGAGTATTTTAAATATAGATAAAGACTCTAAAAATGTATACTGTTTCTGTGAAAATTGTAAATAATAGATAAAGCTGGATGCTTGTAATTAAAGTACCAAGCTTATGATTATATATCGAAATTCAATAAAGAGAAAACGCATGAACCAAAAATGAAATATTGAAAAACAACTTAGTTATGAAACAAATGTCAGAGCATTCATCCATCAAAGGGAAAAAAAACCTAGGCAACGTGCATGCATTATGAATAAAAATGGTGCTAATCAGTGCACGATTTTGAAATACATAATACAAATATTAGACACTCTTTTTTAATTCTCAAATATTACATTGATGCAAACATAAATTTATCCCAAACTGCAAGTGTTACATGACGCCGTTCGTTTGGCATATTACATTGTAATTATATTTGGGAATGATGTATGAATTACTGACGAGGAATTTCTAACTCATGGTGTGATTGAAAAAAATGAATTGTTTAATTGAGATCACAGCATGTTGCAACAATAATTTCTGTCGATTAACTGTCGATTTACAAAAAACGATCTATTAATCCCGTCGATTCTACATAATTTTAACAAAATCTTTAATGTAATAGTTAAACGTGAGTGTTTAATAGTTAAGTTCAAAATTTATCGTTTCTAGATACTTCTTGGGTAGCATGACATACAACAAAAGAAAAACAAGTATGAAGTTAATTATTCCCCAAAATGTGAGTACCAGCAGTGTAAATTGTTCGAAACTTTGGGTGAGTAATCATATTATATGCCTGCCATCTAAGGTTTATGTTCGATATAGTTTGATATATATTACGACTATATATGTATATCAGATATGGACCTGGGATCGCAATGCCTAGAATGCAATCTACAGATATAAATCATATATCAAGCACAAAGAGCAAAAATGCCACTTATACTCATCTAGCCCAGCTTGGGTTCGAACTCTTGGTCAACAACCTGGCTACAATGTACGACGCCTTAATACGTAGATGTCGGAGTGGTTATGGTTTCGCATAGGCGATAGGCAATTGGTGCTGGAGATCAAGATCAGAGTTGGAAGCCCGGATGAGGTCGGGTGAGTTTGTAAGTGTTATTTTCTGTATTTGTCGAGAGCCGTCGTGGCTTCGCGGTAGAGTGCTCGATCCGCAACCGGAGGATCGCGGGTTCGAGCCTTGATGGGGCGGCTGGCTTTTCATGTCTTTTTGGATGAAACAGTAAAAATCGAGGTCACGTGTCACAGTAGGTGTCGGCACGTTTAAGAGAACCCTTACTGCTCAAATGCCATAAGTGCCGAGAATAGACCAAAGTTTGAAGCCCTTCACCGGCATTTAGTGACGTTTATATGAGTGAAAGATTTTTAAGTGGAATGTTAAACAACAATACAACATTTCTGTATTTGTGCTTGATACACATACTTTGTACAGACATGTATATACACACATTTATCAGATGTCGTTTAAATTTGGTATCATGGTTCTTATGTCATTAACTAGCAAATGAAAACGAAATTTGTTTATAAACAATTCGTCAAAGTAATGTTTTATACAAATGCTTATTAACTCAACACTGATTTACCTTTTTATACTTGGGTATGTTAGAAAGTTATTAAAATTATCCAGGGATTATTGTGACAAAAGACCAAGGTCATAGATACGTATGCAAACAGAAACTGTTAGTTTGTTTATGAATATTTGACACATTTCGTTCTACTTGCTAATTTTCCAAGTGATTATAAATGAAAATGAGCTATAATCCTTAAGTGTCAAAAGTTCTTTATGTTTTTAAGTTCATATATATTTTAAAACACAGTTTTATCAACTAATATTCGCACTGTAATAATGTTTTACTCAAGGCTCATTTGACAACTTGTAATCATTACTTTGGGGCATTGAATAATGAATCTTTTCATATTAGTAGGAAGAAAATTTAATTTCCAGATCTCCTGTGAGGAGGTGTGGCTCATTAATTCACTATATTGTTTTTGATTTACAGATTGATACATCATGCAAATCACCATGTAACATAAAGAAACACGCCAATTGTCCGGATAAAATATTGAATACTTTAGAGTATTATATTACATAACAACAATTGTTGAAATGTTTGGATTTGAATTCTAAACTGTGTTTTGTTTGTGCTGTTGTTGTTGTTGTTAGTTTTGTGTTCTGTTTTGAGTTTATTATATTTCTTACAGATCACGTGGCACGTGTTACTGAAATTTGCATATATATTCTGTAAGTTACTTGGCTTAATAAAGAGCAACTATCTTCCACAAAGGAAATGTTAGGAGATGAAACTGAAATGTTATTCCGAAAAGTAAATCCGCCTAGAGGTTATTTCGTGACTTTTTTATCATACATCTCATCAATGACTTGGTTACTGTATCGATCTGAAAGTCGTTAAACTCGAGTTTGATATTGTTCGAGACTCGATGCTGTGTATGATAAACCAAAAATAAAATGCTTTAATTTTGTTATCAAATCCATTCGTACATGACAAGAAATTCAATGAAATACTGTCAATCAATTTATACTGTTAAATTGTGACCTGAAATATACATGTGAGGACATCGACCTGTTGTTTTACAGTTTTTAATATCCGGTAATCTGTTTCAGAGTTTTCTGGTCATAACCTTTCCAAATGGTACTTAACATCATAACATTTTGGCAGCATGAGTGATTTTGGTTGTTCTAGAGCAACTAGAATCCAAAAGCACAAAACATCAAACGGCATTTACCTGGACATGTTTTTTTTTCTGATGACACTTTATGCTCCTTGTACAATCCTTGTAGCCCAGCTCGGTCGTGAACATTTCCTTAACCTGGCAATTAAGTATAAAGTAATTGTTCCTTCTTGTCATCATGTCTACGAGTATTCAGAGGTGAATAAAACGGATTTCCATTAAGAATTATTCTTATGATAATCAAAAAGATTACCCAGGGAAATTGGAAACTAATGCATATTATAAACATACTACCAAAGTTATAATGCTCAAGACGATATCGTTTCTGTCAATTAGAGTTCATCAGTTGAGCTCCAATATAAAAGTTATGTGTATTTTCTGAAGAGAACGGCAAATGCGATGACTAACATATGTACCCTATGATACTGAACCTTATCAGTGAACGATCAATTCATATATTTAGGCAACTACATGTAAATAGGTGGTTGTTGTTGCTGGGAGATAATAATTCACTCAATGCATCTGATTCAATATACGTTTCAGAGGTTCGTGTTTGTCTAACATTCACGATATTTGTAGATCGTCTATGGTCACTTCGGTATCGGTACTTTTTTAAATTTTAACATCAGTTTGTAACTGAGAAATTAATCTTAGAATAGTCCAAAGATAAAAAAATAAATGTTCCACACAATTTAGTACTCAGGTTTTTCTTATCATAATATTCCGTTTTACTTGCTGCAGATACAGGAGAAAGTTTCATTTGTTAATTTGACCATTTTACCTTACTAGTATATCAAAACGTTCAATACATTACATTGGTTGTGGGGTTGGTATCGTTTTTTAAGACTTAGATTGATATACAATAACAAAAAAAGATAAACACATGCATAAAAATTCTATAATTCCTTTATATTTCGACACAATGTGGCAATTATTCATTTGCCGTTGTTAATTCAGCCGTACTATTTGTATATGAATATCACACTGAAACTGACCTTATTTTCACAAAATATATAGGAATATAAAATGTTATGTACCTGTGTACGAGACTGACTTACCAAACCTTTATCTTTACTCCTTACCAAGATATTGACAGCCGTTAAGGAGAAACTTCAACAATACTGTACAGTTGCTTATTCAAGAAGCGGTGTAAATCAGATGTGGATACTTAAAAATTCTAAACAGCTTTTAGAAAATTTGAAGGCACACAATTTTTCTCGAATTCACAGTATCAAAACTTCTGACTTCTCTACTCTTTACACTACTATTCCACATAAAAAATTAAAAGAAAGACTGCTTTTTCACTAAAGGTGGTACCCGAAAATTTAAATATCTAGTGATTGGCTATCAGGATACTTATTTCGTCAAACACCACTCTGATTCCACACATAAATATACTGAAGTTGATATTAAAAACATGCTGGAATTTCTAATAGACAATATATTTGTAATGTTCGGAGACGTGGTATTTCAACAAACTGTCGGCATTCCTATGGGAACCAATTGTGCTCCTTTATTGGCCGACCTGTTCCTTTATTCATACGAAGCAGACTTCATTCAGAAACTGCTGAATCAAAAGAAGAAAAAGTTAGCGGTGTCCTTTAATTTGACATTTAGATATATTGACGATGTTTTGTCAATTAATAATGACAATTTTCATATATATGTCAATGCGATATATCCCAGCGAACTGGAAATTAAAGATACAACAGAATCAAGCACACACGCTTCATACTTAGACATTTTACTTAATATAAACACAGACGGGAAATTAGCAACGAAGCTATACGATAAACGCGACGATGTCGGCTTTCCCATCGTAAATTTTCCACATTTAAGTAGTAATATCCCTCAGTCACCCGCATATGGAGTTTATATTTCACAAATGATCCGATATGCCAGGGCGTGCACAACATATGAAGATTTCATATACAGAGGTAAACTACTCCTTGGCAAATTATTGACACAGGGATATCGAAAACCGCGTTTAATGTCAACGTTTTATGGTCGGTATAATAGTCTTGTTTGCGACTACTCTGTTTCACTAAGTGAAATGTTGAGTTGCCTTTTCGTTGGCGGTTGTTGAGACGTCTGTTCCAATTGTGACGAGGATACACTCCTCACGTGTTTCATTGGACTTGACTGTGGACGCACGGCGGGTGTGACCGGTCGACAGGGGATGCTTACTCCTCCATGGCAGTTGATCCCACCTCTTGGTTTCCATAGGTCCGTGTTTGTCCATTTTTACCGGATTTGTATCTATGTCCTGGACATTCTATTGATTTATGCTTTGGTATCTGAGGTTTTTATATTATAATTGACTCCTATATCATTGTGGTCGACAAATAGAGATGCATGAAACAATGGAAATCACTATCGAATCACTTATATCTTTGATTACAGTCTGGATAACAAGGTGTCAGAATTGTTTAGAAAAAGGTACAAACAAATTGTGAAATGTATACTGTAAATGGGATCAGCTGTTTTGCAAGCCTTGATCATTTGATATCACTCAAGCACTTGAGCAGCCGTTTTTTCCGGAAGTTTTTACTTTAAAATGTAAACTTGTGTGCATTGCCTCTATATTTGTGTAGCTAATACACAGGAAAGCCTTGAATAATGCGCTTAATGTCGATATCCCACGATGTGATTGCAGAATAATACTTTATAATATATTTATATATTTGCCATCGATAAATACTGATTTAAGTCACATTGTTATTCACTTACTAATAAGTAATGCTGATAAATGTATATATCTATTAACAGTGAACATAATAATCTCAGAAACCAAAGTATAAATCTTTAGAATGTCCAATATATAGGTACAAATCTGGTAAAAAAAATGGACAAACACAGACCTCTGGAAATCAAGAGGCGGGATCAGATAACAATGATGTATAATACACAGAACTGAAAATACGATGTACCATTGAAAGCAGAGTAAAATGCCAATGATAATCGATATTCCTTTTAGCTTACATGGAAACGAAAAAAACAATTTGATCTTTAATTACTCTCCGATTATCTTCCGAATGGTCTACCATATGAGCCAAAAGAGTGATTGGACCCAGCTATAAATAAAGATGGATGTTATCGGTCTGTTTAGCATCTTATTTTATGGTTCTTTTAAACATATAAATAAAGCTGATAATGTTCCTTGTAAATAGAATTTTCTTTAAAACACATTCTGTTCTTTTCTGATGAAAACAAATGACGGCGTATGTCTATGAACTTCTGAGGTCGGCATGAATATTACGTAACATCGTCTTACGTCTGGTAAAGACTAAGCTGAAAGCTGTTTATTATTTTCACTCAGGTATTACTAAAAAAGAAAGCTACATACCGAATTGTAATTATGGAACGTGTTATGTAAATTTAAGTATGATGTATAGCACATTATCAGTTAAAACAAAATTGACATCCTCACTCAGAGCAAATGGGCGATCATGGATCTTAAAATTTTACAATCACCTGGATACTTATTTATATTTTGTTTAACGATTATTAAAATACAAAATATCCCTTATACAAGAGTATAAATATTTAGGATGTCCAGGATATAGATACAAATCTGGTAAAAATTGACAAACAAGGACCTCTGGAAACCAAGAGGTACTGCCAATTTAGTAACATGGAAAACATGAACGCAATACCCATTTTCCCGACAAAAATAACAAAAGTAGTTAGACATACATGTATAATTTTCACATTTAATATATATTCTAATAACAAAACCGTCGGAATGAATTGCTTTTGTTTGGTTGCAAATTACGTTTATGGATTTCCTGAAACAAGTCGGTTAACGCCAAAAGCTTAGCCTTTGTAGTTTATTCTAATGATCCTATGCACAATTGAAAAATGTCCTTGAAGAGTGTGGAAAGACCATTTGATTATACTTAAATGAGAGAGAGATGAAAACTACACGACATCTACTAACGCCTCTACCAGATTAACACAAAATTGATATCAATGTAATTTTTTTCCTTACAAAAGAGCATGCCTGGAACATGTACAATATGTATTTGGAATGTTTGAGTCCAGATGATCAATGAAACTCTATAGAAACACATATAGAACATTTAATCCATAGATAAGAGTCAAAGTGTATGACTGAATTTTGAAATCAAATTTTTGGTATCAGCTTCCGTTTGTGAATATTTGATGGAATCATCAAATTATCAGCTTGAACCAAGCTTGCGATTTTCAGTTTGAATCCCTATCCCAGGACTATGATCATAGAGCTGCAGAACACCTGATATAATGTATGTTTTCTCCTTAAACTTAAATTAAATCATCTTTTTAAAAAGAGATAAAGACACCCCATTTGTCTGAAATGCATAATATCAAAACACACGCTTTTTCTATTCTTTTTACAACATTTCTGAATGAAAAATCTTGAAAGAGAGTCTTTTTGACCTCATCGTCAACTGTTTTTCACAAAAACTATCTGCAAATCCAAATACCCAGTCTTTGGCTTTCATGATAGTTACATGTATTTAGTCCAACATCACTCTGATTTAACACACAAATACACTGAAGAATATCTAATGAGTATTTTTTGAATCGTCGGTATAACAGTTGAGCTCTATACTGGTTGACCTGCCCCTTTATTCATATGAAGCAGACTTCATTCAGCACCTCCTGAATCAAAATATATAAAAGTTAGTTGTGACCTTGTTTGTGACAATTATATATATTGACGTCGTTTTGTCAGTTTATAATGACAATTTCATCCATCTATGGATGCGATATATCCCTACAAGTTATTACATAATTAAGTAACAACCAAAACTACGACAACGAAGATGCCTTTGACTTTACTGCCGTCAACAAAGAAGTACTGAAAACCCGTTTTCACTGCATATTGTGTTTATATAACGCAGATAATCCAACATGTCATGGCCTGTTCAACACATGAACATTTCATATATAAATAAAGGCAAACTCATTACTGATAAGTTGATAACAAAATGATATCAATCGCTTTTAATATCAAAATTTCGAATATCTTACAGTCAGTATTATGACTTTGCTTGCAATAACAATGTTTCAATAAATGAGTTACCTGTTTGATAGTGGTTGTTTTCATTCTATAACGATTGTGACGAGGATTTTTCGATCACTTATTTCATTTCAATTTGACTACAGATTCATAGCGGATGTGACCGGTCAACAAGGGATGCTTACTTCTCAATGCCTTTATGACACCTGATCCCAATTCTGGATATTTTGGAGGTCCATGCTTGTCCAATAGTCACCGGGTTTGCATATTTTTTTATTGCTGTTTCACATCCACTGCCGAGCGCTTGGCGAAGGAACAGTCACTACCATTTTTAAAGTCTTTGGTAGAAACCAGAGTCTAACACCATAAAACTTCAAAATTACTTAAGTCTAAAAAGTTTACTCCTGAAATCTGATTGGCTGAAAAGGATATAATATTCTCAGACTTGAGTAGATTCTCAATTTTTTTGTTGCTGGGCCCAGTACTAGGAATCTAACCCGGGAACTTCCGTTTGCGAGTCAAACGCTCTATCAATAGACAACCACAAGCAATTTTTTGTTGATGTGTTGAACAATACATTATAGAGAATGTAAGATAAAATGGTGTTAAAACATGTTAATTTTAGAGAGGAATTAGTTCTATAAAATGTGTTGTATTCTCAAAAATAATCTTTGCAAACATTTCAAACAACACTGTTTGTACAAGAACAATGGTCTAGTTATCATTTCTTGCAATGATTTGCAAAAACCGAGTTCGATCTATTATTTGAGTCATCGTCATCCTTATTATTATTTTCCTCGTTCAAATTATTATTATTATTATTATTATTATTATTATTATTATTATTATTATTTTTCTATCATTCATTTTTATCATAAATACAACCAAACACCTGTTGTAGTACATTAACAATGATGTTGTTCATGTACTTAGATAATCTTCAAATTCATTCCACCAAAACGTAGATAATAATTTAATTTTCGAAGCAACATTAGTGTACAATGAACTTTCTCGTCATATATATAGAAATTAGATTAGCGGTAATTAGCTTCGCAACTCTGTACGCAATCATTTGAATATTATATAAATTAGTTTACCGGAAATAAAGAAACGCACTGATTCGTGAACATATTCTCTTTCTCTGCATTTTATGTTAGCCATTAGCAATCATACACAGGCCAGTATAAGCACTTACCGACATTTGAAACTTAACAAATTCTTTGTTTGGAATAAAGTGAAATAAACGTAATGTAACATCACACGTGGTTAATTAAAAATCTATAACAATGCCGTCCTTTAAAGCACGATTTCCCTGAAAGCAATATCATTTGTTAATATTTGCCGATACAAGTTGATTCTAACGTTGAAATAAAATCAACAAAGCGGTGAAAGTTTGGATGTTATTTTAAACGCCTTTTAGCTGTTCAATCTAATTATACAGAAACTGAGATAATGGCCAATAGTACATTACATATTGTTAATGATCTCTGTTAGTATGTTGACACACTGACTATCCATAAGTTATTGTAGGAAATGATTATTTGTCGATTGACATTATCGATACGACAATTGGAGAGAGAGAGAGAGAGAGAGAGAGAGAGAGAGAGAGAGAGAGAGAGAGAGAGAGAGAGAGAGAGAGAGAGAGAGAGAGAGAGAGAGAGAGAGAGAGAGAAAGAGAGAGAGAAAGAGATGAATTTTTCCGTCTGGGTTTTCATTTTAAAGGGGCTGGCTGTGTTTACAAAAATATTTCTATTTTTTCTACATTTACTACTTGTACTTGATGTACAATAAAAATATGCACAGGCATAAACAATTTATATTCCTGTATATTTGTGAAAATATGGTCAGGTCCAGTGTGATATTCATATAAAAATAGTAAGGTTGAGTTTAATAAATTGCAAGTGAAAAAGTTCCGAACCTTGGTTTTTCAAGCAATTTTTACAAAATATATAGGGATTTAAGAATTTTTATACCTGTGTTTATCTCTTTTAATTTGTTATTACATATCTATCTAAGTAGTAAAAAATTTAAAAATGAAAAAAAAAATGGAAAAATACAGCTAATGCCCATTTAATAATTTTTTTCTGTATTTGTATTTTATCTCACAAACGTATATTACTTACTCATTTAAATATTATAAACATAATACCAAAATTCTAATGCTTAAGACGATCGTTTCTGTCAATTAGACTTCATTAACTGAGCTCTAATTTAAAATGTATATGTATTTTCTAAAGACAAAATGATATTATACAAGTCCAAGTATCTGTAGTCATTCATATGCGTCAGACGTCACACTAACATCTGTTTATATTATAAGTGGTTTGAACTCGTACGCATTATGATAAAATAGATTTTTGATGATAATATGTAGTCACAATTACTAGTAAAATAGTCATTATTGATACTGTTAAACATGTTTAGATGCTTTATATACCTGTATTTATGGTGTCATTATAAAGAAATTGTGCATGTGGTAGCAGGATGTTGTTGAAATTACTAATACGAATTCCATACCCAATATCAAAAGATTTTAGAGATATATTTCTTACCAACTTGATGTCAAAAGAGATCAATACAGAAGTTTAACATAAACCCCGGTAAACCTGTATAATTTCCTGGTCATATTTACTAAAAAGTATCCGTTTCGTGTTTGATGTTAACAATTATCAATGCTTATGGGAAATTTATTGAAAAAATGCATGCCCATGTGTTATTGCTGCATCATATCCAGTTGCTGAAGCCAGATGGATTTAATCTTTTCGTATGGAATAATACAGTGCTTGATTTATATCTGTTATATATCATATCGGCGACTTGTTATACGTAATGAGTTTATTAATGACTAAGATATATTGTTCCTGTGTTAACTGATTTAGATATTAGCGTTTGCAAGTCGATTATATGTGCTGACATTTAAAATGCTGTATTAGCTATGTATCATGCTCATAATAAAATTACATGTATTTCCTGTCGAAATTATGTTGTTTTCAAAATCAAATGTATGTCCTTTGTATTTGGGTATTAGATAAAATAACGACCGGACAAATCATATCATACGATGCTGGTGACGACCGGTTACCCAATCGCCAACTGTTTTAAATCAACTAAGACTTGGAGTGAAATAAATTATTTTCTCGTAAAAATACCAAATTCTTTGAGTGTGATACTCAAAACTATTTCTTTTATAATTTTCTTTATTAAAGCAACATTCTTTTTGCAATATCTATATATGCGATAAATAAACATAATTTTTGTACAATATGTATTTGTACAATATGTATTTGTACAATATGTATTTGTACAGTATGCATTTGTACAGTAAGTATTTGTACAGTATGTATTTGTACAATATGTATTTGTACAATATGTATTTGTACAGTATGTATTTGTACAGTATGTATGTGTACAGTATGTATTTGTACAGTATATATTTGTACAATATGTATTTGTACAATATTTGTACAGTATGTATTTGTATGTGTACATTTGTACAGTAAGTATTTTGTACAGTATGTATTTGTAGTATATATTTGTACAGTATATGTACAGTATTTTGTAGAATATGTATTTGTATTTGTACAGTATGTATTTGTACAATATGTATTTGTACAGTATTTGTATTTGTGTACAATATGTATTTGTACAGTACATTATGTATTTGTATTTGTACAGTATGTATTTGTACAATATGTACAGTATATTGTGTACAGTATGTATTTGTACAGTATATATTTGTACAGTATGTATTTGTACAGTATATATTTGTACAATATATATTTGTACAATATATATTTGTACAGTATGTATTTGTACAGTATATATTTGTACAATATGTATTTGTACAGTATGTATGTGTACAGTATGTATTTGTACAGTATGTATTTGTACAGTATGTATTTGTACAGTATGTATTTGTACAATATATATTTGTACAATATGTATTTGTACAGTAAGTATTTGTACAGTATGTATTTGTAGAATATGTATTTGTACAATATGTATTTGTACAGTATGTATTTGTACAGTATGTATTTGTACAATATGTATTTGTACAATATGCATTTGTACAGTATATATTTGTACAGTATGTATTTGTACAGTATGTATTTGTACAGTATATATTTGTACAGTATGTATTTGTACAATATGTATTTGTACAGTATGTATTTGTACAATATGTATTTGTACAGTATGTATTTGTACAATATGTATTTGTACAGTATGTATTTGTACAGTATGTATTTGTACAGTATGTATGTGTACAGTATGTATTATTTGTATATATACATATATTTGTACAGTATGTATTTGTACAGTATATATTTGTACAGTATGCATTTGTAGTAAGTATACAGTATATTTGTAGAATATGTATTTGTATATGTATTTGTACAGTATGTATTTGTACAACAGTATTTGTACAGTATGTATTTGTACAGTATACAATATTTGTACAATATATATTTGTACAGTATGTATTTTGTACAGTATGTATTTTGTACAGTACATATGTATTTGTACAATATGTATTTGTACAGTATGTATTTGTACAGTATGTATTTGTACAGTATATATTTATACAGTATGTATTTTTACAGTATGTATTTGTACAGTATATATTTGTACTGTATGTATTTGTACAGTATATATTTGTACAGTATATATTTGTACAGTATGTATTTGTACAGTATGTATTTGTACAGTATATATTTGTACAGTATGTATTTGTACAGTATGTATTTGTACAGTATATATTTGTACAGTATGTATTTGTACAATATGTATTTGTACAGTATGTATTTGTAGAATATGTATTTGTGCAGTATATATTTGTACAGTATGTATTTGTACAGTAAGTATTTGTACAATATGTATTTGTACAGTATATATTTGTACAGTATGTATTTGTACAATATGTATTTGTACAGTATGTATTTGTACAGTATGTATTTGTACAATATGTATTTGTACAATATATATTTGTACAATATGTATTTGTACAGTATGTATTTGTACAGTATGTATATTGTATTTGTACAATATATATTTGTACAGTATATATTTGTACAGTATGTATTTGTAGAATATGTATTTGTACAGTATGTATGTATTTGTACAAATATATATTTGTACAATATGTATTTGTATTTGTACAGTATGTATTTGTACAGTATGTATTGGTACAGTATGTATTTGTACAATATATATTTGTACAGTATGTATTTGTACAATATGTATTTGTACAGTAAGTATTTGTACAGTATGTATTTGTACAGTATGTATTTGTACAATATGTATTTGTACAATATGTAATTGTACAATATATATTTGTACAGTATATATTTGTACAGTATATATTTGTACAGTATGTATTTGTACAGTATATATTTGTACAGTATGTATTTGTACAATATATATTTGTACAGTATGTATTTGTACAATATATATTTGTACAATATGTATTTGTACAATATGTATTTGTTTGATTGTTTTTTTTACGATACACTCGACAATTTTTTAGTCACATGGTGGCGGCCAATCTTAATTATGGAGAACCCTGTTACAATGTATCCGGGAAGAGACCAACAGCTTTATGCAAAGAAACTGTAAACTCACAAAATCTGTTTCGATCCTGCGTTGAAAACAAGCAGGGACGTCATGGTTTGAAGTGCGATGCTCTAATCACTGGGCCCAATACTGTACTCAACTCCTATCATAACCTGTGTATGTTTCCATATCAAAATTATGAAATATCAGTTAATATTGTGTATCTATTGATTTGGTGATACATATCAAAAGACAAAATCCACGTGTCTTCAGTGGATTGTTTTCCTGATTTCCAATAATAATAATTAACTTGTTTCTAGGTGACAAATGCAATAAATACAAACATTTTAAAGTTTCTATATAATTGTGTTTATGTTGTCTTTATTTTGAACGAACGAACCTTTTCATCTCCCGAAAACCAAAAATATGACTTTATAAATGTATGTGATTAACCATTCTTTTCGTTTTCGTCGATGAAAGTCATAGTATAACTAAACCTCATAAACAAGATCATAACAAAAGTGGATCCACTGGATGGGAGAGCAGCTATGGTGGGTATTTAATATCCTGAAATGAAGAAAAAGTTTTAATTTTTGTCGAAGTTCGTTTCTTTGTTTTTTATGTCCTTGCTTCAACATTTCATTGTTAAGAGAGTCGTCACCAGCTGTATATAAAAATCCATATTTTTTACTATTGCCAATACATTGAGCGATGCTACGTCTACTGTGACACAATACCTCGACTTCATGTCTCGTTCATCAGACCAAAAAAGTTCTTGATATCTTAGTATGACAGTTCAGATTTTGTACTGACTATCTTCCGCTCGGATGACTAACACTCTACCTGACGGGTCGACTCATTCAAAAAACCAAAATTATTACTGTTTTACAGTGGTTACTCTTAGATGGATTTTAAAATACACTAGGCTTATTGTTGACCTTGTATTAAACCATTTTCTGTTTCTAAACTCTTCATTATTATTGATAGAAACTATCGTCATTGGCGTAAATTTCGGCTACATTTTTTCACAGTACTATTAATAATTTCTAAATGGCGTTTTTCAAGCAACACTCAGCAATTGTTTAGTTATACGGAGGAGACTGGTTTCAATTTTCCCGGCAACGTACCACCTCCTTCAGCTGGTCAGCTGGTAAGCTGGTAAGTTTTCTAACAAAATCAGCTTAATATATGTTAATTTGAAACTCAAACCCGTGCTGAATATATGTGTGGCTATTCCAGGTTTAAAGCGCGATGCTCAAATCACTCGACCACGGAGGATCCCGATTAAACACATTTAGTTTTATTATTTAATGTTCTTAAACGACGACTTAAGCATTGTGTCAACACAAAACACAATTCAATTTTTCGTGACCCTGATGTTGTCAGAGAACTTTCCCGTCTCCATGAAAATTTTATCATCGCTCCTGCTGACAAAGCATCTAACAACTTCACATTTGTCTGCAAGCGATACTACTTCAGCATCCTACAAGAGGAACTTGGACTAAACACACACCTGGAAATCCTACATACTCTCTAACCGATTTCTCTACCTCTGAAATATTAGATAATCATACATCCGTTCTCGCTCCGTTTGGAATACCCACAAGTGACACGGAGCTTGAATTGTCATATATATATTGGATTCCGAAGATGCACAAAAATCCCTATAAACACCGCTTCTTTGCGGGGTCAGTCTAAGTGTTCCACCAAGCCTTTTCTATTTTGCTTACCAAAATTATAACACATATTAAACAAGGTCTTCAGAAGTACTGTATAACGGCCTACTCAAGAAGCGGCGTCAATCAGATGTGGATCCTAAAGAATTCAAAGGAATTATTGGAACATTTAAAATCTCCAAATTTCAAACATATTACAAGCATCAAGTCTTTTGATTTTTCGACCCTTTACACACTCTGATTCCAATAACAAGTACAATGAAGACGATATTACCAAGATGCTGGGGTTTCTAGTAGCCAACATCTTTGTGGTTTTTGCGGTAAAAGTTTTCCAACAGATTGTCGGCATTCCAGTGGGTACCAATTGTGCACCTCTCTTGGCTGACATACTTTTGTATTCATACGAAGCAGAATTTATACAGTCTCTGCTCTCCAAAGGAAACAAACAGTTAGCATCTCGGTTCAATTTTACTTACAGGTATATCGACGATGTTCTGTCCATAAATAATTCAGAATTTCAGAATTACCTCGGCCAGATGTATCCTGTTGAGCTAGAGATCAATGAGACGACAGAGAGGAACACATCTCCTTCTTACCTAGATTTACTCCTGTCGATTGGAATAGACGGTCAACTTTACACATCCCTCTTTGACAAACGAGACGATTTCAATATCCATATCACAATCTTCCGGGTTCTAATTAGTAATATTCCATCTTCTCCTGCCTATGGCGTTTTCATTTCACAACTTATACGTTATGCCAGGGCATGCTCTTCTTATGAATGTTTTATTCTGAGAGTTAAACGACTAACCAATAAACTAATTACACAAGGTTACGTTGTTGAACGCTTGGAGTCTTATGGTTTTATGGTCGATACGGGGATCCTGTTGGACATTTTGAAGTCCCCCTCTCAAAGATATTAGATAGTATTCTGGATCATGATCACAGACAGTGACTCCGTTTCACCAAACATGCTTTTCACCGAACTTGACCTCAGCACCAAACTTGACCTTTTTACTGAATTTGACCCGTTCATCGAACTAGAAAGGTTTCCATGGAACATTTGCGACGGATGTGGCATGCCAGCAGAAGGTTTTTGTAATTGTTCTTCATGTTGAGACCCTTTGCAAATCTAATTCATCGTGTTATAATGGACTTGAGTTTTGGTACTTCTTCAATTTTACTTTGCCTTGTATGATACCAATTAAATTTTTCGGAAGTATATTTTTATTCAATTCGAGCTCAACTAATAACTTCTTATTGACAGAAACGATCGTATTGAGCATTTCTTTTGGCCTCTTTTGCAAAAACTATAACTTTGGTAGTGTTAAAAATATATAACGAAATAGATAGATAGATAGATAGATAGTAGTGATGGACGGAAAAATGAAAAACCGAAAAGTTTCCATCACCTTGTTTGGTTGGCATTGTTTAATCACAATAGTACTTTTTAGACCAATAACTAGGATTATTATCTGGGAGGAATATCAATCAGAGTACAGGAAAATATACAGAAACTTTGAAAACTGTATCTGAAAAACTATATTTTGATAGTATTTGATATATACTCACAGTGCCCTTGCCATGAGCATCCTAAATCAAAAGAAATAAAAAAATGCTGCAGTATTTTATCAGAGGGATAGGTCACAAGTAAACGATTATCCGCCAGTGTACAACATAATGATTGATCGATATATGCTGTTTTATGCATCTACAGCCATTGTGTGATAAATTTAGTATAAATTTTTACAAAAAAGGACGACGTTGCTCTGTGATTTCCTCTCAATTGATATACCATCACTGAGTTTACATATGATTTGTTATCTTTGAAAAAACAAAAATGAAATTCCACAAAACATTATTAGTCAATCTTGCAAAATTTAAATACTTCAAATTACATCCCGTACATTTTGAAAGCTCAAAACACATTGCAGATTAAGATGTAGTTTCCTCTACAGAACTATGAAATATGTTCATCTATTGTGCATTCATCATCAAAACTTTATTTTAAACGCCAAAAACCCCTGCCTCAATCATAATATATTGATAAAGACTTGTAATCACTGGTCACATGACTTTTATCTTATTGTACAAATATAAATACAGTTTGAGTATAGTGATGGGTTATGATTTATGTTTTGTAAATAGATTACTATGTATAGCCTGATAATATAAATTCATCATTTTTGTTTGGAAACATAAAATTCGATAAAAAATTACGTGTTGCTAAAATTATATATCAGTTTTTAAAGACAAAACGCTAATTTGCGTCTCGCTAAAAATCCATTTATAAGATATTCTAACGTGTGGATTGTTTTTTTTACTCTATACTTTAACATTAACTTGTATGTCTCTATAAGAACATTACAACAGCCTCAACATTCGTGCACTGTGCGAGGGCGCGCGTTCTCATCTGGTTATTATTTGTATTTATAGCGATTAATGAATAACATAATAAACCCAGACATTATACTTTATCAAAATCAATGTAAATAAATTAGCTAGATAATAAACAAGTTAATTTGTGACATGTGATCTCTGTACTTAAGTACATTTATACTTTGAAGGTACCATTCCTTTTCCTGGTAGACAGCGAACTAAGAAAAACAAACTTACAAAAAGCTAATGGCATTATCTATAGGAAGTTGAAGTTAACCTCGTGAATGTAAAATTGAAGACAGAAAAGTGAAACTGATAACAAATTATATTATTTTTCCGTAGATAAAGTTTCTCATCCAATCAAATACTATTTATGAAAGACGACAGTCTCACTAAGATACGAAAGGGTATTTCCCGAGGCATATAAGATACTAGATAGAGGAACGTATTGATAATTTGTTCAAAATGCGCGGGCGTGAACTTGATACATATACAATGGCATATACTCAGTACACATTTAGTTGCAAATATGCCTAATATCTCATTTTAATTTAGATTTGGTTGTTATGTCAAAAGGTCTACTTTTGTTAGCAAATCGTTTTCCCCGAGTTTTATATTGTTCTGTTTGCGAAAACCGATAGCATTACATTGTCCCGGAAATGTATGAAACGAAGGGGTAAATTACCGAGGAATTTAATGTTTTAAAGTTATCGATTTTCATTGAGAAAGTGACATGCATTAATTAGGATAGGTATTTATTTGTAATATTTAAATTCTATACAATTTATTAAAATTCTTGGTTGACATGTCAACAAAGGCTATGCACGAAGCTAGACAGCTTTACGTATGATAACCTTTTACTTAGTAGTTTACCGTCATATTTCAATATCTTGCGTAGACTTATATACAATAATAAATTAAAGATATACCCAGCATAAAATCCTTATATTTCTATATATTTTGTGAAAATAAGGTGACGTCCATTCCAGATAATCAGTTGCAAGTTAATAATCCCAAAGTGGGCTTACCAAGCAAATTATACTTGTCGGTAGGTACATACCGTCTTGTGGTTGTTGAGTCGTCTGTACGAATTGTGACAAGGATTTCTTCCCCATATTTTATTTGAATTTGACTTTGGACTCACTGCGGGTCTGACTGGTCAACAGAGGAGGCTTACTCCTCTTTGACACCTGACCCCACCTCTAGATTTCCAGAGGTCCATGTTTGTCCAATATCACCAGATTTGCATGATTATGAATTATGTAGATTTATACTTTGGTATCTGAGATTTTATAAAGTATAGGAATTTAAAACTTTTTATGCCTATATCTCTCATTAATCTAAGTGGTGCAATTTTTGTGGAAAAATACAGCGTTTGCCCCTTTAAGTAAAATAATGAATTAATACAAAGGGACATATGCAACAGTCAGTATCCAAATCAACCCGCTAATTGATAAAACTCTGGACCGTGAACCATATGTTGTAACATCGAATTCCCCAGGAGAAGATCAAGTAGCTTCCTGACAGCGTGCATGTATTTAAACACGATGACAGAAACCCACTCTGTGACATTGATCGTGGATATCAAGGTAATGTGTAGAGCAGATCATTACTTGACTTATGGAAATAAGAAATGGTTCTTCAATATATATTATTGTAAAACTAATAACTCAATTAAAGTGTTCGTCTTTTATTTATAAATAGAAATTATCAAATGAACATAATGATCAATTCATTATCAATTTGACACCAAATGAAATTTCCATTTACTATTTAATATATTCTTTGTGTTCATAAATCGATCATCAGGAATTTCCAAAGTAAGTAAACAGATGGGATATGTTTTTACTATCGTGAAAGTTGAAATTGCTAAACTTTTGTCATGAGATTTTCTGAAATCGTCACTAAGAAAGTTTTATAATCGACACGGGGATCTCGTTAAATAATATGTAATCCTCCTCTTACGAATGTTATATAACATTCTGGACGACGACCACGAGCTAGACCTTCTCACCGAGCTTGACCTTTTCACCGAACCGAAGGTTTTGTTGGAATATTTGCGATGGGAGTGGCATGTTTGGCATGCTTAAAAGGAACGCTGACTCCTTCCGGACACATGTTCCCATGTGTTTTAGGATTTGCAATTGTTCTTCGTGTTATATATAATTTGTCGTATTCTAATGGACTTGATGGTTTCTGATGGCTGTTAATATCCATTGGCACGCCTTCATTATACGTTTTTGATACAAAAAATATCTTGTCTATGAAACTAAACTTATGAACTCAAAATCTTGACAACACTTTTGATCTGTTTGAATACAAAATAGAAAACATAATCTCATTTGGTCCAAGACTGATAAAGAAATATAACCACTGGCTTATCTATAGAAACACTCACAAATAAGGCTTTAAAGTTCAATGATATCACATGCAAGTCTTTTGTACCAAGACGTCTTTGATCATGAACTCTGGCTGTAATATTTTAATTTGGTGGAATATGAATGTATTTTAGAATGTAGTTACATTGCACTTAATTACCAGTAGTGCTCTCGGTATTTAAAATGGTTCTATATTTATGTTAAAAGCTTTTTGTAATTTTATTATATTTTAGTTGATAGTCGCTGTAGGGGTTTCTAAGCCTTATCATTTCTACGTTACAGCAACTTCGTTGATATTGTTTACATTTATACTTTTGCTTTTAAGAGTGTATATACAAGTATTCTTAAGAATAAGATAGTTGAAATATTTGTAGGATGAATACAATGTTGATCAAGTATTTGAATTAAACTCACATTTACTGCGATTTACGATGTAACTGGTACTATATGTAATACTACTAGAAATACTGCTGCAATTCTAATACTACTACTACTACTACTACTACTACTACTAGTAGTAGTAGTAGTAGTAGTAGTAGTAGTAGCAGCAGCAGCAGCAGCAGTAGCAGTAGTAGTAGTAGTAGAAAATAATTATTATTTCTTTTGATAATAATATTAAAATTAGTATTATCATTTGACTAGACTTGCTTGGTGATACAAGTCCAGAGTTAATTATTTAAGATACGACAATGTCCTGGTGACATTTTTTCAGATCGACAGAAAGGTTTCATTGATGGAGAGGTTACCAACAAACATGACGCAGTAAAACCAAATCTTATTCCAAACCGTTAGATTGTTCGCTAATTTAACAAATGTCTGTTATCACATTTCAAATGACAAAAGCAATATTGTAAATCATTTAGTTTCCTGAATTACGATCAATTCCTATATAAGATAATACTTTCAACTAAACAGTAAATTAGACTTACATATGATAAAAAGAATATTTCCATTTAAATTACATTTTCATCTTTACCTTGGGATGATGTATTGTGATAATATTTTCTGTATCGGCATTTTACCTGCAGCAAATAATTAAAATCTTGTCGTAACCAGACATAATAGACTGCCGTAGATAACAACTGTCATGATGACTTTCAACAATTCTGATATTCTGCCCAGTCGACCCAATACAAGTTGATAAATTGTTTTGATTGATATGTTTAATTATTTTCTCTGGTTTCACAAGATAAGGAATTCATCCAGACCTCATGTTTCTCTTGTTTGGTTAACTAATTCGAGTTTATTTTCAACATTTCTACTTTTCTGTATTCGGTTGTAATTGTATTATTGTATTTATGATATTTTGATCGTTCCCAAGGAAACAGAAACAAAAATAATGTAGAAAACACGAATTTGATTTCAGTATCCGTTCAAGATATATATATATATATATATATATATATATATATATATATATATATATATATATATATATATATATATATATATATATATATATATATATATATATATATATATACAAAATGTCATGTACACATCAATGTGCCTAGAAGTGCCTTTTGCTATTGCAGAATCTTCATTTTTCATTTTACCATGGCAACTTTTTTCTGGGTAACATTCACTACCGCTTGCAACAGTGTCTGTATGGAAATAGTCAACAGGGGTACTATTTCTCTATGAACATTAATCTCTTCCAGTAGTTTCCAGAGGTATGCGTTTTACCTAACATTCTGAATTCAACTGATGGGGATTTTTTTTGTCAGAAACGATGGTCTTCATCATTTGTTTTATCCTATTTTGTAAAACTATAAGTTTGATATTGTTAATCATATGTGTATTACGGCACTTCACTAATAATTTGGTGTCTATGTTTTGTATATATTATAAACATAACACCAAAATTATATTTTTGTACAAAAAAAAAAAAAATTATAATAATAATAATAATAATAATAATAATAATAATAATAATAAATAATAATAATAATAATGACAATAATAATAATAAAGGCCAAAACAAATGCCGAAGACGATCGTTTCTGTCAATAAGACTTCACCAGTTGAAATCGAATTTAAGATAAAGTTCCGAAACAGAAAATGGTATCGTACAAGACCAAATAACCTAAGTGTATTCTGAATATTCCGGCTAGGAGTACACACTGTGAAAAGATCTTATATTTTTAGGAGTATAGAATTTTAACAGTGCTATACATACGAAATATTAATTTAAGTACAAAATAATCAACTAGTACTGAAATACCAGCTACAGGGTTTTATGTATACCTTCGGGGACTCAAATGGTCCACCAGAAGTGGCAATAAAGCCAGTGGTTATAAATATTATAAACATATAACAAAGTTACAGTTTTGCACAAAAACTTCATATAGAGGTATAAGCTATATCCTCTTTTTATGTCTCGACGTGTCAATATATACATATTTCAAATACGATGTATATATATTCATATATATATTCCAGGATATACCAACAAATTTGGTGAATATTGGACAAACACGGACCTCTGGAAAACCAGAGGTGGGATCAAGTGTCATGGAGAAGTAAGCAATATAGAGCGTAAGTTGTTATGATAGTAGGTACTGAGAAGAATATAATGATATCATATAAATTTAAAAAAAATATCTTTACTCATTACATAGATTTTATTATTTGCAAGTTGTGAATAGTCTGAGCACCGAAAATGAAACATATCACAGAATAGTTAAAACATTTAAAAATATTTTATTGAAATGCAGAGATCAAACATCGTTTAAAACGTCAAAATAGGAATGTAAACGTAAGTTACAGTGGACAAACATTTATTTCTGACAGTTCAAATATTGATCAGGTGTCATATACTGCACTTATTTATCAGTAAAAACCGTTTTTTCCCAGTAACACAGTATCACATAGAAACAAACCGTAAAATAGTTTTAAAACACCTCTGTTCTTACCCAAATGATTTGAATTCTAATAACGAATGCACGATGGTGGTTTTGAATATAAATCTTGAATGTCATTACCCCAGAATATATTCAGGGCATAGGTTATATAAATTACAGTTGTGTGTCATTGCAGGTGACTACTAATTTATGGTCCGACACTGCCAACACTATGACGTCATCAAATGTTTATTTTTGTGTTAATGGAATTGACGTCATTAAATAAGGTATAGCGCCAACTTTCGTTTAAAATACGAGACATCGCCCTGTACGTGCAAACCTTACCTTAAGTTCTGTGCAGCCCAAATTTATTTTTTTCGCTCCAACTAGGGTTATGATCAATAACTACGACTGTCATGCCCCCTCCTCCATTCATGAGGGGCTCAAATTTGAAATGGTCACCCACAGGTTCCATGAGTTTTCATAGTTTTAATGGTAGACCGGTGAATATTGATGCTGCGGAGGTTTCCAGTTTCACCAACATTGTTTTTGGCAAACTTTGCGCGTGATGAGATATTGGTGTTACATGATGCGTTTTGTAAAAATTCTTAAATTTGCGTCCTGTAGTAGTACAGCAAATGTTATTAGTATCATTGCTGTTATCTAGACAAGTTTTGAAGCTGGCAATTGGCAGATGGTTGTCTAGTCTGGTTCTAACGACCATGTCTTTAAGATTTCTGGGCCGTCTAAAGGAAACCAATGGCGGTTCTTTGAATACATTTGCCATTCTATCGTTCTTGTGGAGAGTTGGCAAATTCTTCCGAAGAATGTTATTGAGGTTCTTTAAAACGGGGTGGTAAGTAGTCACTATTGGAACTCTGCCTCTCTCTTTTTTTTATAGTTGTATTGCAGTAGAGTGTTTCTGTCTTTCCTGGAAATCTCATCAATTGCAATTTGCACAGTCTTGGGTTTGTAGCTTTTGTTGCAAAGATTGGTTTTTAGGAGTTGGCTTTGTCATGTGTATATGGTTCTTGCCAAATTTATTTTAGTTTCACGTTCTATACCATGTACATTTAATGTGATTGAGTGACCAGACGTAATCAATTTGTTGTGTCTTGCTAAATTCACTGATTTGGTTATTCGTTTCACATTTGTTTATTTCATTCATATTTCGCTATATCTTCATAGTTTTATAGTTATTCACTTGTTTGGCTTCGATTTTGATTACCATATAACATGTAACATTTCATTTGTATTCCGTGTGTGTGTATGTTGTGTGTGTGTGTTTTGTGTGTGTGTGTGTGTGTGTGTGTGTGTGTGTCTGTGTGTGTGGCTGTGTCTGTGTGTGTGTGTTTTACATTATTTTAAACTTTTAGTCACGAAGAAAGGACAGGTCGTCCCGAAAATTTGACTCATTTTTGTCCGTGTCGTTAGACATTTAAGTTGTCTATATAATTCATGACTTGTATCTGTTTGCTTAGATCCGACACCTTAGGATATATAGTATTGTTGGTTTTACTGATACAAGTAAATGATGCAACATATATTGTATATTAGTTTCGGGGAAGCATTCGCAGGTGTCATTTTCAAATCAGTTATGATTAAATTATCGTATTGTAATTAAACCATATCTTGTTTATCATTATTCAATTTTCTTATGATCACACAGCACCTTAATTCAAACGGCAATAATCAACAATAAACATTGTAAAAAAGATATCAAAAGATGACAAATTAGTATGTTGAAGTACAATAAAGGAGTATTCATAGTTGCTCTAAGACGAGGGTGGGAAAATATTAAACTAATTTGAACAATACTTGGCTTATGTAACTTAACAATTCGCTGTGGTATACCATTTAGCACTCAAGTTTATCACAACAGGAAAATATTGTGTTATACGTAAATACTTTAAAACGGAGGATTATACACAAAAAGAAATATAACATCTTGCACTATCGCATCAAACTCAGAAATCGCCCCGCCACTATATTGCTCACCCACCACAATCAAATAAACATACAATATTGTTCAGAATGCCATTAAACAAAAATTACGTTATTTGTAGAATCATTCATCCAGACGTTTAAAAAAGAAAACAAAATGTCACAAACACCATGGACGTTTCGTAATTCCAAACAATCACTGTCTCCTCGAAAATCAAATAGAGAACATAATGACGATTTATGCTCCTAGTGAATTGGCTTAACGGATATGAACAGCTCTATATCAATCAACATCAATTACATCAAATAAGTTCAAGAATCAAAGCTTGGTGCAGTTGAAGATAATATAGGTGAACGACTTGCGTCACAGTAGGCCGGATGTATGCGTATGACAAATGTGTTGATAAATTAATTTGCAAAACCCCCAGTATGTCAATAAAAGGAGTTATTAAACTTCCGATGCGATACAAAGTAAATATTATATAAACTAGTGGCTATCACGTGTTTTGTAAAACTGCTAATGTTGGTGTTTTACATCATACTCAGCAATCTCAGTCACGTGACAGCTGACAGAAATCCCGGACCTTACACCGGCAACTAGAGTAAATATTCAAAATGATCTTATTTTATGATATCGAGATGAAAAGTAAAGACTTTTATTTGCAACTGCATCTTTATTATAATGGATGAATGGGCGTTTTCAAATTGGACTTGTAATGCGTCCGAGGTTTTGTGAAAATTTGAAGCAGACGTCTCTAATTCTGACTGCCATTTTAATAGCCCAGAATGGCCATGCTCATTCATAATAAAAAACCCTGTAGTAATGACATGCTTGTCTTAATAGACTAGTTTTGCTTTCATAATAAGTGTGGAGTTTTATACATAGTAACTGATCTGGTTAATAAATATTTATATTGGTAAAGTGTAAATGATAGGTGTTTAGATCTTGTTTGAGATTTATAATAATGTCGTGAGGTTGGCTGTATTTGTCTGAGGAAACCTCAGTGGTTAACACAGCCTTACTATGTTCATTATTACGAGCCAAGGCCATATTACATGGTCAATATGGGAATACTTATTTCTTAACATTTTGTTCTAATTAAACCAACGACATTTGATAAAATGTTTTTTCAATTTAAAAGAAATATCTTTAACTGAAAAGCTTAATTTTGTAAGTACGTGACGCCCACCGCCGGTACAACTTTCTAACAATAATCCTCACGTCACCACACTGTCGTGACGTAATGGTGAAAATATGATAAGTTGTAAAAACAGTTATAAATCTTTTCATTTCGCATCATCCATCTCTAGCCGACCATAATTTAATATCAAAAATAATTTTCAATTATTTCCGGAAGTGTACTTTTAATTTTTTCATTAACCCCTAAAAAATATTTGAAGCAGATTTCTCAACATCTTAACGCCATATATAGGCTAATACATAATGCCCCAGTAAGTCTGCAATGGACTATAATAATACACTAAAATGGTTATAAATAATTATGAATGATAGAATTAAAACATCACACACTGATACAAAACTATTAACCGTCATATTGTCAAATTTATTTGCACAAGCCCAGTGTATGATATGTCCGAGAAAAAGACTTACACCCTTACGCAGTCAACTTAAGTGTAACTGACACCTATGCTAGCTAAAGAAAATGTTTTTTCATAATGTAAGGCGCATTGCTCTATAAACACTTGGGGAATAAACGTATCTTGTGCTTGCTATAAAACCTTTTTACAGCAACATATCCATAAATTTTCATTCAATATATCATATTTAAATTGCATTTTAATTGGACGATGAGCCATTCAGTATTTCCTCTATGTCACTATGCTATGTTATAGCATACAGTATATTTCGACTAATACTGAAACCTCCCGGAAGCACTGGCAGACATTGTATACGCATGTGTCATGGATCTGTAGCTGCGTTTGTCTTCTACAATAACATGAAGCTAGTCACTAGATGTATACCGGGAATCAAGTTGATTAAATGGGATTTTGCGTGTTGTTAAAAGGAAGGAGACGTCCATCCTAGCATGTAAATCATTTAACCTAATTTAGCTTCAGAATGATATATTCGTACAATACATGTACAGTGCTTAGCATTATTTTAAGCTATTAAGTTCTAAACAAACTTCTGTAAGAAATAATAACGAAATGCTACAAGTGTTTATATCAATATATAAGTGTTTTAGGTTGGATCATATTAACGATAACTCATAAACCAGCATTTTTGCGATTCCTTTTTAATAAGAAAAGCAATAATTCATAATGCGAATACAGTATACTTTTATAAATTGGACAGGGTAATTGTGAATTCTCTTATTGCCTAATATGATTTTTTGCTTTTTTTATGCTTTTTTGGGATTGCTTGAATATGCTGTTTTACGCAACACTCAACTATTTTTCAGCTATATGGTGGCCTCCAGTTTTTAATGGTGGAGGAAAAAACCATGTTGCAATGTATCCGTGATGAGACCACCAACATAATTGCACATCTTTTGGCTACATATACACGGCAATCTATTATAAAACATTCAATACTTAATGTATGGCCATCTATGTAAAATTAAACTATAAGGATTTAGTGATCCGGGCCGCCGTGGCCGTTTGGTTACAGTATCGATAAATCATTGAGGTCTCTCGTGTCTAAACAGCGAGGGTTTTAACCCGCCGAGACCTAAGCTTATTTTGTGAGAAGGTTGGACACTTAATTTGCATAAGTCCGATTATATCTTCACAGGTACGTTGTTACCGGGTTCTACTTCATCATAAGAAATGACCGTAACCATAAAGATGTGTGTGTGTGTGTGTGTGTGTGTGTGTGTGTGTGTGTGTGTGTGTGTGTGTGTGTGTGTGTGTTTGTGTGTGTGTTGAGTGCTGCGTAAATAGTCACTACACATATGTTTCTATCCATCCGCTACAACGATCAAGTGCAGCCTGATGATATGGATAGAAACATTTGTGAGGTTATGTTTTTATTACATGTCCCTTATTTGTCTATATATATATATATATACACAAATATAAAATTCATTCCGCTTTTAATGACGCCATCAAATGTTTTGAGGATCAATTCCTCTGTTGACTTGCCTGTTAAATAGTGGTTGTTAAATCGTCTTTACCGGTTATTCATTCCTCTATTGAGGATCAATTCCTTTGTTATTTCATTCGAATTTAATTGCTGAATCATGGTGAATGTCAGCGGTCGATAGAGAGTCTCCTCCGTAGCACCTGATCCCACCTTTGGAGTTTTAGAGTCCAGGTTTTGACTCCTAATGTACAATGAATGAGTTATAGGCTATTTCTATTATTTTGCTCGGGTACTGTTGATTTATGTTTATGGGATGCATACTGTTATAAAACATAACATATATCCTGAATGGAAAAAATTGTCTGTTAATTCTTCATATGAGGTATATTAAATCCTGTAGTTACTTTATAACAAATATTTACAGTTAAAGAAAGAACAAAAAAAAATGATAAAAATAAAAAAGAGAAAACATACAATTTTTTTTTTACAAAAATATTGTTAATCTATTTTATGAAATTCGTAAAAATTATATCTAAAGTATAATGACGAAGTACCAGTTTAAAAATCGAAGCTCAAGTCCATTACAACACGACGAATTAGATGTGCAATGGCCTCAACATGAAGAACAATTTGCGAATCCCAAACGGGATAGGACCAGGTGTGAAGGAGTCAGCGTCCTCTGCTGGCATCCCACACCCGTCTCTAGAAACAGAAAATTACATGATGGTTTTAATTCCATTTATTTCGCTGTTTTTATTTATCAAAGAAATTAAAACTATGGCGAAATGTAAGATAAATAACACCTAATTATACCGATACTTTACAAACAGGACTTTCAACAAAATGTCAACAAATATGTTTAACGCAAAGAAATTTTCTGATTCTACAGTATATTTATGTCATGTTGGGAAATTCGAATTATACACACAAAGTTTAATTACTGAAAATTTCAAGTTAAACAAAGAGTATCAATACGTTTTAATAAAATTATATCTGCCTGTTTTTCATAGACATTATTTGGGTGTATGGGCTACTACTGTTTTATTCTATTTGACCTATTTTATAGGCAAATCAAGGCCGTGGATCATGGAATTTTACGTTTAAACATGTAAATTAGTTTATGAAAATGCCAGTGATAAAAAATATGAAATAAGAGATAATAAATTACTCATTAAATGAGAGAACACGATTGATATTAGATGTAATCAATATTAACTCTTTTAAAACAATTCAACTTAATTCGTGTCACTGATAACTTTCTTTGCACTTCCAGGATAAAAAGAGAGATGAAGTGAATATCGTACAAGCGCATGGGTTCAGAGTACAACATCAGTCACCATGTAGAAAGTAAATCAATTTACTGCCTGTTCTTAGTTGTATGTAAAAGGGTCCCGGAGTAAATCAAGTACAGAGTGCTCTGATCCGGAATTAAGTAAGCACTTCTAATGTGTACGGATTGTCATAAATACATAATGCTGCCCTACGTTTAATTCCAGTTATAATTTGTTACATAGACCGTTGATGACTAAAGCTATGGAATAAGAGTTGTTGATTACAGTGGCTGAATTTTAACTAACCAATTCTTACATGTTAACTTCACAATGATACGTATATCTGGCTCCAGGCTCGGTGTGCACAAAAGAAATACCGGACTTATAGTCGTTGCGTAAAGAAATTTCGATAAAAATGGACGCGAGAGCAATCAAAGCTTTGGTGATAAGAAAAAGTAATTACGTTAATCTATGGTCATGAAAATTAATAAAGACGTTGTGATTGATCAGTGTGGGTTTATCTCCTTGTGTTAGTATTCAATATTGTACAGTGACTTAAGTTCAAAACAGCTGTCGATTGGATGAGGTTATAAAACACCAACTGTTGATGCATTCTGTGTATTCATGGTTAATATGTATTTGTTATTGAGTAATACAAAGTTCTTAAAGTGTAATATATTCAGTATATTGACATTTCAGTGAGGAAAAACAAGAGTGAGTAAAAATTTACTTTACAAATTACATGATTTTTATTATCTTCTTTCATATGGAATGAATTTTAGATTTTATTAGATTTCAAACGTTTGATTGTAGTATTTTAGTACAAAATATGTTTCAACCAAATGTAAATGTATGATAAAACTAAATATCACAAATGTCTGATTCAAGGGAGGGTAATGATTTCTGAAAAATACAGGAAAACCTGGCACTTATGTTCATATTTTATTAAACAGAAGTACAAACATAGCTATCGGGAAATTAGCAATAAAACTACTTGCTACAGCTCTGATTATGAAACTGGAATTAAACAGGATATATCTAAAATTATCTTGATTTGTTATGAATTAATGGGAAATTTTAATCTATCTGAGTCTGTAACAAAAACCTGTAAAAAGTCTATTATAGCAAGAAAAATTCACGAATGATATCGCATCTTGTCTATATATGTATGTATGTATGTATGTATGTATGTCTGAGAACTACTATTTTCAAGAACGTCATATTGGTTTTAGATTGACAGTTAATTGAACGTCATATTAGTAAGAAAGATATTTATTGATGATTTGTTTATCCGTTCATGTTGATATTATCATTTTGCTCTATAATTTTCTCTTGACATTAATGTCAGTTCTTATAAAAAGTGCTTAAAGACATCACTAATGTTTGTTTGGAAAATGCTATATATAAGATAGACTTGGATCTATCGACGTCTCATATTTGTTTTCAAACTTGGACTTGACGAGGGCCTGATATGATATAATTGATCTTTCAGTAGTTAACGATTTTAGCATTTTGTTGTAATTTGTTGGCATGTATCCATGGCACCTGATCCCACCGCTGAATTTCCTAGACGTAAGTGTTTGTCCACAATACTTTAATGATGTGAATTGATCACGAACCTCGCTACTGACGACACAAACGGGTATCTATAGTTCCTATATTGCAATGAACTATCTATAACATGCTTACAGATGTGGTGTATGTGTTTTGTTTGTTAATTGTTGTTTAACGTCCCAGCCACAAATGTGGTGTATATATTTTGTTTGTTTATTGTTGTTTAACGTCCCAGCCACAAATGTGGTGTATGTGTTTTGTTTGTTTATTATTGTTTAACGTCCCAGCCACAAATGTGGTGTATGTGTTTTGTTTGTTTATTGTTGTTTAACGTCACAGCCACAAATGTGGTGTATATCATGCGAAATTTAATCTTCTGTTTTATTGCAGCGATACAATTTGATATTTAGTCTAATGGGAATGGTAGAAATAAATAGCACCTTCAGCGGACAACTTTTTCCGGACAACATCACCAGTTCTAAACAAGCCTTACTTTGGTTTCGAACAGATGAAGTAAACAATACAAAAAGTGATTTTACTTTGAAAACCGACATTTTTACACATTTACCTGTGCATACCTACGCTCTTAGATTCCATAACAATTTGACTTTGACAAACAATTTTACCTCTGACAATGAAGCTTTTATAATTTCGCAGCCAAGTTCACCTGGGGTCATCATAGGATTGTCAATGCTTTTCTTTATAATTGGTGTGATTGGGATATGTGGAAATTCTCTGGTTATTTTTGCTGTGATTTTCAATCGAAAAATGAGGACGTCAATGACAAACTTACTGATAACGAATCTCGCATTTGCCGACCTTGTTATAATGGTGTTTGGAATTCCTGAGACGATGCAGTTTATGAGAAATGAAGGATGGACATTAGAAAAGACTGCTTGTAAAACTAATAGATATATCTTAGTAACGGCATTGTATGGATCGGTCCTTACGTTAATGGCACTCTGTGTAGAAAGGTAAGATCTTACGTGGCTTTAAATAATCACTTTGTTTTCGTAGAATAACTATGCGAGATAAAATTCTTAATGAAAACATGGTTTGAGAGAGAGAGAGAGAGAGAGAGAGAGAGAGAGAGAGAGAGAGAGAGAGAGAGAGAGAGAGAGAGAGAGAGAGAGAGAGAGAGAGAGAGAGAGAGAGAGAGTATGAGTGTGTGATTGGAATGTCATGTCATGACATGTAAAAGTAATATATTTTGGTTTCATTTTCTGTAAATCGCACATGCGTTTATTCAGGAGAGACCGTACTACATGTACTTGATAAACAAATATGAGCTGTACATTGGCATACAAGAAATTTTATATTCCTATATATTTTGTGAAAATAAGGTCATGTCCATTGCGGTATTAATATAGAAAACGTAGGGCTAAGTTGATCAATTACAATTGAAAAAGTGCCAAACATGGGTTTCGCAATTAATTTTCACAAAATACAGAGACTTTTAAGAATTTTTATGACTGTGTAAATCTCTTTTTTGTTATTGGATATCAATCTAAGTAGTAAAAAAGGGATGGAATTTTTGAAAAAAAAACCCACAGTTAATGCCCTTTTAATGACTTTGGTACAAATGTATCAATTAAGGTAGGTAGTAAAGGTTTATGAATTTGAATCTTCACTATAAACTTCACTAATTAGAATTAGAACGGGACATTAGCCATAAGTGAAATTCCGTTTCATGAAATCGTGAATACTTAGTATGATCAGAAGTATTAATATATTAAAGGATAGAGAAATAAGTACATTTCCATAAGTATTCCATAATCACGAACGCATTTATAGACAGCCGTGCGTCCGAGGTTACGTGTGATATTTGACATCATTAGGATCTTTTTATTTTGGAACGTATGAATCTTTTATTACCTCTGTAAGAAAACTGGTTAATCTAAAGTTGGTTACAGGAGTGGTTTTGATGTTTTCCGCAATGTACACTAGATGATTTCATCGCTCCGCCTCTGTACATCGTAACTTTTAATGTCCGTACTTACAGGTGCTACCAATTACATGTTAAAACTTATAAACATATTGCGATAGAGTATATATAAACCTAACACGCACACACACACACACACATACACATACACACACATACACACATACATACACACACATACATACATACACACTCAAACATACATACATACACACATACATACATAAACACACACACATACATACACACATATATACACACACATACATATATACATACACACACATACATACACACACACACATATATATATATATATATACATATACATACACACACATACATACACACTCATACATACATACACACATGCATACATAAACACACACATACATACACACATACATACACACATACATATATACATACACACATACATACACACACACACACATATATATATATATATATCAAGTGGTGGGGTCTGGTGCCATGGAGGAGAAAGCATCCCCTGTTGACCGGTCACACCCGTAGTCCACAGTCAAATCCAAATGAAATCCGTGACGAACAAATCGTCACAATTGGTACAGATGTCTCAACAACCACTATCGAACAGGCAACTCAACATTTTACTTTGTAAAATAGATAAGAGTAATAGCAAACAAGACTGTTATACAGACCGTAAAATTTGCCCAACGTTGACATCAAACGCGGTTTTTGATATCCCTGTGTCGATAATTTTTGAGTTAATAGTTTACTACTGTATATGAAATGTTCAAATGTTGAATATGCCCTGGCATATCGGATCATGTGTGAAATATAAACTCCATATGCGGGTGATTGTGGGATATAACTACTTACATGTGGAAAATTTACGATGGGAAAGCCGAAATCGTCGCGTTTGTCGTATAGCGTACTTGTTAATTTCCCGTCTGTATCTATAGTAAGTAAAATGTCCAAGTATGAAGCGTGTGTACATAATTCAGTTGTATCTTTAATTTCTAGTTCGCTGGGATATATCACATTGACATATGTATGAAAATTGTCATAATTAATTGGCAAAATTTCGTCAATATATCTAATTGTGAAATTAAAGGCCACCGTTAGCTTTTTCTTTTTTTAATTCAGCTGTTTCTGAATGAAGTCTGCTTCGTAGGAATAAAGGAACAGGTTGGCCGATAAAGGGACACACTATATATATATATATATATATATATATATATATATATATATATATATATATATATATATATATATATATATATATATATATATATATATATATATATATAAAGCACTAATACCAACAACACTATATATCCTAGCAATATATATCCTGTCGAATCTAAGCAATAGTTACAATTCAGGAAAATAATATATAATGCACTAAAATGATTAACGACACGGACAAAATTGTGTCTATATATGTATATGTATCAATGTGTGTGTGCGTGTGCATGAATGTATGAGTGTTTGTGTATGTGTGTGATAGAGAGTGTATGGGTGAACAAGTATGTATATGTGTGAAAGGGTGTATGTGTGTGTGGTGGGGTACGCATGTGTTGGCAAAAATATACTTACAGGAAGAATCTTCAAATTGATAAAGATTTAATAAAAATTTTCTAAATGAAATTCACCGACTCGAAATATATCATATATAACGTTTTCGTCAGCAACCAAAGGTAATACGATAGTCATTCAAAAATAGGTTACAAACTGAGAAAATTTTGCAAATATGCCTGTAGGGAAAAAGGTAATTAACTGTGATCTAACAACAGTCATGAATGCATTCATCTTACAAAAGCTAGTAGTTAGAAGTTTACTCCTGTTTTAATGACATTACTTTAATGCACACGAAGTGAGTGTAGTTCAATTTGATAAAACAGAACGTTAAATTCGAGGAATTCTGCCAAAATAATCAGGAGATGGCGAAAAATTTAAAACTTGATTTTCGGTGATATAATGAATAGTATCATAGTGGGATATTTTGTCTTAATTTCTTTCTTTTGTTTTAAAGATTTTTGTACGGAACCACAAGAAAGTTTCGTCTTATTTATAGTATTGAGATTATCTATGTCTGGAAGATATTAAGCCTCTAAAGAACTGCGAAGCCCCAACATACCAAGGATATCAATTTGATATATGACAAATCGCTACATTATAGTTCAGTGTTTAGTGTTTTCTGCAGTTTATGATTAAATATTTCACATCCAAATGACATTATTTACAGTATATGCTGTATCATTTGTTAAAAAACATATAAAATGCAAAAACCATGGATGATGATATGACAGTAAAAGGAGGAAGTATATTGATATAAACCATATATGGAAACGCATCTAAATCGACCAGTGAAGCTCTGTAGGGATTTATTGTTATACTATCATAAAGTCCTTGGTCACATTACTATCAGCAATTCATGGTGTTTTATGCGAGATACTTTATTATAAAGATGCCAATGTCAGTTGAACATTGTACATATAGATTGTGATTTTTATATAGAAGCAATATTCCGAGGTCTGTGAGGCTAACTTGACGTGAGATAAACTGATAAGTGACGAAATGTGAAGTTAGTTTGACGAATGACAAAATGTTGTGAAGTTAGTTTGCCGAGTAACTATTGTTGTGAAGTTAGTTTGACGTGTCATGAAATGTTGTGAAGTTAGTTTGATGTGTCACGAAATGTTAATAAGCTAGTTTGACGAGTAAATAAATACTGTGGAGTTATATTAGTTTGAGGAGTAACTACATGTTGTAAACATAGTTTGACGAGTAACTAAATGTTTTGAAGTTAGTTTGACGAGTGACTTTATGTTTTGAAGTTGGTTTGTCGAGTGACGAAATGTTGTGAAGTTGATTTGACGAGTGACGAAATTTGGTGAAATAAATTTGACGAGTAACTAAATGTTGTGAAGTTATTTTGACGAGTAATTAAATGTTGTGATGTAAGTTAGTTTAACGAGTTTAAATGTTGTGAAATTAGTTTGACGAGTAACGAAATGTTGTAAATTTAGTTTGAGAAGTAACTAGATGTTGTGGAGTAAGTTTGACGAGTAACTAAATGTTAGTTGGACAAGTGACAAAATGTTTTGAAGTTAGTTTGACGAGTAACTAAATGTTGTGAAGTTAGTTTGACGAGTGGCGGAATGTTGTAAAGTTTGTTTTGACCAATTGTTGTGAAGTTAGGTTGGCGAGTGAACAATGTTGTGAAGTTAGTTTGACGAGTAACTGAATGTTGTGAAGTTAGTTTCTCAAGTAACTAAATGTTGTGAAGTTATTTTGGCGAATGACGAAATCTTGTGTAGTAACTTTGACGAGTGACGAACTGGTGTGAAGTTAGCTTGACGTGTTGCGACATTTTTTATAGTTACTTTAGCGATTAACTAAACATCGTGGAGTAACTTTGGCGAGTGACGAACTGGTGTGAAGTTAGCTTGACGTGTTGCGAGTAAGCGAAATATAATGATCGTTAGTGTTTGGCGAGTAACTAAATGTTGTGAAGTTAGTTTGGCGAGTAAGTAAATATTATGAAGTTAGTTTGACGAGTAACTAAATGTTGTGAAGTTAGTTTTACAAGTAAATAAATGTTGTAAATTTTATTTGGCTAGTAATTAAATGTTGTGAAGTAAGTTAGTTTCACGAGTAACTAAATATTGAGAAGTTAGTTTGACGAGTAACGAAATGTTGTAAAGTTAGTTTAAGAAGTAACTAAATGTTGTGGAGTCAGTTTGACGAGTAACTAAATGTTGTGAAGTTATTTTGACGACTGGCAGAGTGTTGTAAAGTTTGTTTGACCAGTAACGTAATCTTGTGAAGTTAGTTTGACGAGTAACTAAATGTTGTGAAGTTAGTTTGTCGAGTAATTTAATGTTGTGAAGTTAGATTGGAGAGTAACTTAATGTTGTGAAGTTAGTTTGACGAGTAACTAAATGTTGTAAAGTTAATTTTACCAGTAACTAAATGTTGTGAAGTTAGTTTGACTAGTGGCGAAATGTTGTAAAGTTACCCCATTGAGTTGGTAAACATGTTTTTTTAAGAGTTCAGCAATACTGTATAGTTGCTTATTACAGAAGTCAGTAAATCAGATGTGGATGATAAAAAACTCTAAACAACTTTTAGAAAATTTGAAAGCACAAAATTTTTCTCAAATTCACAGTATCAAAACATACGACTTCTCTACTCTTTACACAACAATTCCACATAAAAAAATAAAAGAGAGACTTTTTAGAAGTAAATACAACTGTATTTTAACTAAAAGTGGTATCCGAAAAACTAAAATATCTAGTGATTGGTTATCATAATACTTATTTTGTCCAACACCATTCTGATTCTACATATAAATACACTGAAGCTTTTATATAAAAATGACACTAAAATTTCTAATAGACAATATATATGTAATGTTCAGAGACGTGGTCTTTCAACAAACGAAGAAAAAGCTAGCTGATAATGACAATTTTCATACATATGTTAATGCAATATATCTCAGCGAAGCAGAAATAAAGATATAACAGAATCAAGCACACACGCTTCATACTTAGACATTTTACTTACTATAGACACACGGGAAGTTGGCAATTAAGTTATATGGCAAATGCGACGATTTTGGCTTTCCCCATCGTAAAATTTCCACATTTAAGTAGTAATATCACACATATGGAGTTTAAATTTCACAAATGATCCGATATGCCAGGGCGTGTTCAACATATGAACATTTAATATACAGATGTAAACTTCTGACTGACAAATTATTGACAGGGATATTGAAAACTGCGTTTGATGTCAACATTCAGCAAATTCGGTATAAAAGTCTTTTTTGCGATTACTCTGTTTCACTTAGTGATATGCTGAGTTGCCTTTTCGTTGGCGGTTGTGACGAGGATTCGTTCATCACGTATTTCATTTGTATTTGACTGTAGATTCACGGTAGGGGTGTGACCGGTCGACAGGGGATGCTTAATCCTCCATGGCACCTGATTCCACCACTTGGTTTCCAGAGGTGCGTGTTTGTCCATTTTTACCAGATTTGTATCTATATCCTGGACATCTTAAAGATTTATACTTAGGTATCTGAGATTTTTATTATTATTTTGTGATCCAGTCCATGTTTTTGTACATTTAAAATACAAATTACCTCTTCTTTCATAATTTGACATTATATATCCCCATGGTCACTTAAATCGTCCAATTCATCAACATGCTCGATCAGTTAACGGACATACGTTTTTTAACCTTGAACATTTAAAATACAAATTACCTCTTCGTTTGAAGTGACGACAACCATATACAGTGACTCCCTTTCACCAGTCAGTCAGATTTAAAACCAACTGATGGCCTTTTAACCGCGCCTGACCTTTTCATTGGACTTAGAGGTTTCCACTGAACATTTGCGACGGGTGTAGTATGCTAACAGGGGACGATGCTTCTTCCAGACACCTGGCCCCATCCCATTTTGGACTCGCAATTGTTTGTCATGTTTAGACCATTATTGTAACCAATTTGTCGTATTCTAATGCACTCGGGGTTTCCAATATTCATTGACATTGTTTTAGTATTTTATGTCTTTATTTTCATTTTATACTTGACGAGTTGACGATCGTGAGTATTTTTTACACTTTATATTTCAATAACCCTAGACAATACCGGTGGACATTTAAAATACAAATAAGATCTATTTTCATGATTGGCGCCATAGCTATATATCCAATTGTGACTTCCTCAATTCATCAGTCTGGTTAACGAATAGACATATACATTTTCCGTTAACTTTATTTTCTCAGCTGTAGACACTGTATTTAGACAATTTTAAACATTCTTTATATTGCTCAATCCACGATTTATCTTCTTAAAAGAAATTACAAATGTTTTTTGAAATATCACTGTTTCCTGATATTGACAACAACAAGAATTCAAAAGACATTCGCGCATAGACAAATTTTATTGATTTGGCCCAATGTATGGTCGTAGAGATAACAGTCTCTTCTTTTTCGTATTTTGGGTGTTCAATGCCACTTTTTTGTCTTTTCAAGAACAACTCTACAAATAAATGCTAAATATTTAATATTCTGGATGTTATGAGCTCCTCATAATGTTATTACTTTCACGCCCATTGTTGAAAAGAGAGGCTACCATTAGGAGCATAGTACATATATTGATAAAACTCTTCGTTAGAGTAACAGAGATTGTAATCCTTTGATATTTATACGAAAGCTTTACCTGAAAACGATAATAGCCGGAAGACTGAAGATACTTTTGTTTTTTCATCTATGACGAGAGATTAATGGCATTTGATAAAAATGAGGAAAAAATATTTGGAAATTGAATGTAAAAAATCTGGGAAGTTGTCCTGAACAAAAAAAATCAAATTTTGACAGAAATGTTATGTTCGTAAACCGAAGACACTGTAAGGGACATGTAACATGGGAGTTTAAAATATGCCAAATTCGTAATATAAAAAATGCCAAATTCGTAATCCAAAGATAGGACACGGGCGTTACTGAGCAATTCATCACTTGTCAAGCTAACCTCACAAACGTTTGTTCTTTATTTTAAAAGTGCCATCACATTCCTTTAGGCTGATTTCCGAATTTGGCACCTATGATATACATATTCAAACCCATATATCCAATAAACTGCTTAACCGGAAATTATACAGCCCCCCCCCCTATTCTTTGACATTGCATGCTCTCGTGATAAACCGTAAAGATACGGAACAATCCGAAAATATCAAAATATTGAATCTGCTGTTGACCCGATATTTGTGATGAAGTAATTACGAATGTTAATTGTTAAATGAATTTTTAAAGCCTAATTAAGAAAGTTCTCAGGTTTTTGGATAAATTTTAATTCAGCAAAATATTCAGAAATATAATTTTAGTATAGAGATTTTAAAAAAAAAAAACCTCGTTATTAATGAAGAATATAATACTGTGTTAAATATCTGACTTTTGTTGTTTAGAAATTGCTTCTGCTTCATCAATCACGTATACATATCGTATACACTCTCAACGTCAGTTTAATACACATTCATTTGAACGAGTATCTCTCTTACGTAAATTCACGATATTGTGGCCAACTGCTTCGAATCCTTAGTCGACTATTTGAGGAAAACCTGACTTATTACCTACAACTACGCGATATATTGCATTTGGTTTTGTACGAACGCTTTCATATACACCCTCAATCAATGAACATATGGAGCTAGTTAGGAGGAGGGTGTAGAAGAAGTATAGGAAAAAGTGTTGTATGTATTTGGCCGACACAGTAATGATATTTTAATATCCCCTTTTCACAAACAAACATTTTATACGTTCAGCACACCATGCGATTGTCCAGTAAATGTCACGAACGGAGCGCACTTGCATTTACATAATATCTTTACAAGTATGTAGTTAAATAGATAATCTACCATACAAGTATGTAGTTAAATAGGTAATCTACCTTAAAAGTATGTAGTTAAATAGGTAATCTACCTTACAGGTATGTAGTTAAATAGGTAATCTACCTTAAATTGTGTTTCGTGTTAGTGTGCATTGATGACCTTTGATGATCTCGTAATTATCTGCTCTGGTTCTGTGCTTACGTGTCTGTTTGGCATTGTGTAGTATGTACGTGCTACAAGCTACTTACGAATCAATACAATTCAATAAATCATTGATTTGCCCTCCCACTTCCTTACGAAGTGCAATACAACAAAGATATAGGTTTACCAAAGTAAAGTGACACATCCTGGTTCAGTCAGAAACCAAAACAATACGGTCTACTTTCCAAAAATAGGTTGTACAGGTAAAACATATCGCCTTGCACTTACCCCATGCATTACTGAATCTAATACTTTTGTGACGACAAGTAGCTTGTCACCCCTGTAAACATGTGCGAATTTATAGGTTCACCAAGGTAAATTGGCACATGTTTACAAACAACGAGTCTAAATCAAATCATAACAGGGGTGACGAGCTACTTGTCGACACAAAAGTAGTAGATATTCTGTATTGCATGAAGTACCTGCAAGGCAATACGTTTTACCTGTACAACCTATTTTTGGAAAATAGACCGTATTGTTTTAGTTTCTGACTGACCCAGAATGTGCCACTTTACCTTGATAGACCTAGGTCCAGTTTATACTGTGGACTCACGGCGGGTATGACCGGTCGACAGGGAATGTTTACTCCTCCATGGCACCTGATCCCACTTCTTGGTTTCCAGAGGTCAGTGTTTGTCTATTTTTTCGGATTTGTATCTGTGTCCTGGACATCCTAATGATTTATACTTTGGTATCTATGCTGTTTTATATTCAGTGTACGATAACAACACACTTTCCCTAGATGCATTTAGCTTCTGTAATTTGTATATAATTAATCGCTCACAAACTCATTAAAATTACATGCTCTACATACGGTATCATCGTGTACTCCAGTGAAAGGTGAAAAATAGTCGTAATTTATGCAATTGTATATTTAGCGATAATGTCGGGCTATATACATGTAACTGTAAAACACTACTTCTTTCCACGAGATATTAACTTTGACCTAAATTCATGAATGGAGTTGTAGTGTAAGTAGTATTAGGCATAGACTGTATCAACATCCATAAAGAATTCTGTAAAACAAAGAATAATAGACAAGCACTCCAAAAATAGACAAATTTGTTATGATGTCATAAAAGATCACCGGCCGACCAGTGCCGTCCGTCCAGAGTTAGTAGACGAAAACCGATAAAAAGGTGCGTAGAAATCCTTATTATATTGGTATAATCAAATTAACAAACACAACTGAAAGAATAAATTACATTGACAAAAATTATTATATCATATATGACCATTAAGTATGTGATATGGTTCGATTCTTCACAATCTCCCGTTTCCTTGTGACAACGGACGGATTACATTGTAGATTTTGTATTTCAGTATATGGAGTATTAGCATTCTAGAAATCAGTTCTCATCAATGCTTTATTCTGAATAGAAATTTTACATCTCCTACAATTATGACATTTGTATTAGCGTCTTATCACGGGTTGCATAGGCGGATTTAGGATTTATGGTTAGACGGAACGTGCTTTTCACCTTCACAGTGCCCTAGGATGCGGATCGAATTTTTTTTTGGGGGGGATGGGGTGAGGGTAACTTATTGAACATGTTTTGTTTTTCAAATTGTTGGACAAATTCTGAAGTAATAATTCATTTGAGACTATATACAAACGCATTTATTTAAAAAAAAATATATTATGAATTTGGAAGCTTTCCATACACGACAGAAATTTCTCATGCTTTGAGGGATAAAAAATGTATCGATAAAATATCATCGCCGAGCGGATCGTGGAGCGAAAATTTCTGGAAATTTGTTATTAAATTTTCGGGTTTTAAATAAACAATCAAAGGGTTTACACCTATTTTCGCTGCGCTTCTATCTGAATCCTTTCCTGGTCACTACACATAATACTAAGTGTTAGATCGTAATGCCTAATGGGGCCGGTAGTCTGCAGTAATATTATTTTTTGTTAATGCCTTTTTATAAAACAGGAATATATCAATTTCTCATTTGATCCGCATATTTTTCCGCGTATTTTTTCCGTACGAATACAGGAAGTCCCGACACTGTACTGGAAGGAGATAATTTGAAAAATTGAAAATTGTGATAGTTGAAGAGTTGATGAAGTTGAAAAAATAAGGAAAAGGATAATTGAAATTATGTATACGCCTTATGATAAAGTAGAGCATTTGCCAGTTTTTAGCAACCTCTCTGATCATTTATTTTGAATATAGAAGAATCTCAGATACCAAAGTATAAATCTTTAGGATGTCTAGGATATAGATACAAATCTGGTAAAAATGGACAGACACGAACCTCTGGAAACAAAGAGGTGGGATCAGGTGCCATGGAGGAGTAAACATTCCCTGTCGACCAGTCACGCACGCCGTTAATCCACAGTCAAATCCTAATGAAATACGTGAGTAACGAATCTCGTCAAAATTGGTACAGACGAGACGAAACGAAAAGGCAGCTCAACATTTCACTTAGTGAAACATAGTAGTCGCAAACAAGACTATTATACAATCCGTAAAATTTGCGGAACGTGGATATCAAATGCTGTTTTCGGTATCCCTGTGTCAATAATTTCTCAGTGATTAGATTACATCTGCATATGAAATGTTCATATGTTGAACACGCTATGGCATATCGGATCATTTGTTAAATATAAAGTCCATATGCGGGTGACTGTGGAATATTACTACTTAAATGTGGAAAATATACGATGGGAAAGCCGAAATCGTCGTGTTTATCGTATAGCTTAGTTGCCAATTTCCCGCCTGTGTCTGTGGCAAGCAAAATGTCTAAGTATGAAGTGTGTGTGCTTGATTTTGTTTTATCTTTAATTTATAGTTGTCTGGGATATATCGTATTGACATATGTATGAAAATTGTAATTATTAATTGACAAAACGTCGTCGATATATCGAAATGTGAAATTAAAGGACACCGCTAGCTTTTTCTTCTTTTGATTCATCAGTTTCTGAATGAAGTCTGCTTCGTATGAATAAAGGACTAGGTCAGTCAAATGGGGCACAAATTGTTCCCATAGGAATGCCAACAGTTTGTTGAAAGACCACGTCTCCGAAATGACGTCATAGTGTTGTTTTTCATTTTGTCATATACACACGGGGAGAGACACTCGGGCAGAGAGAGAGAGAGAGAGAGAGAGAGAGAGAGAGAGAGAGAGAGAGAGAGAGAGAGAGAGAGAGAGAGAGAGAGAGAGAGAGAGGATGTATATGTAAAATGTATATGTAAGGAGAATGTGAAGAAAACATTTTGATTGAACTGGCTCCTTCGATATGTTTGTCTTTCGTTATACTCATGTTGGGCTTGACAACTGACACTGCATCTCTACAGACAGACAGAAAATATTTAAAAAAAAACAACAATAAATCATCCTAGAGATATGTCAAAAGCAAAAACCTGTTCATCTTAAAGAATATTTTTAATTGTAAAGTCACGAGCAATGAATGGAATTTTTTTTAGCTTAATTTGCAACACTGATTTTACTAGGAAGTGATAAGTGTTTATTTTTAATCTTTCTTACAATCATTGTTAAGTTTGAGTGAAAACCATTGACATTTATTATTCTACTTTAAATTGATCGTTTGCCTAAAGTTTGCCTGTAAATAGAGTCTTGTTTGCGACATCATTTTATAGTTTATACAATACCTCGGGTTCAACATCAGTGATTGCCAAACATAATAACACTTACGTTGTCAATTATAATAAAATATTGATATTCTATTCAGTGCTATGTATCTAATTTTACCACCTAACATTATCTTTCCCGCATGAATGTCCTGTATCCGTTCACCGGAATACATAATAAAGACAAGAAGAAAAGTATGTACAGACCACAAACGTTGTAGAAGTAAATGTCTTTAAATCTATCAAACGTGTAAACAAATTTCGCATTAAAATGTCAAACATAACTAAAACATCGTGCAAATGTTCTATGTCACGATATATGGTAAATTTCAAGTATCATGAATATAATCTGGAACCTGCAATTAAATCAAAACTATTATTCATAATTTTATGAGGACCAAGAAGTCGATCCCGTGATTCACGGTTACAAACAAAAACTCTAACTATACAATTATTGGTAAAAGACTTACATGTCTATCGCCTTACATTACAACCTATCTTTACATATACATCCTACTTTTTCCCTGTATTCTTACTACCTAGCAACCTAAACACACGCAACTTGCATGTATACACACATGTAGATATATTTAACTGCCCACCTTCTTCCCTGTATATCTGCTTGTCTGCTGTCTATCTATCTATCTATCTATCTATCTATCTATCTATCTATCTATCTATCAATATATCTATCTATCTATCTATCTATCTATCTATCTATCTATCTATCTATCTATCTATCTATTTATCTATCTATCTATCTATTTATCTATCTATCTATTTTATATATATATGTATCTATATATGTCTATCAATCTATCTGTCCATCATCATCATCATCATCATCATCCAGGAAACCAAATGTTCCCACAGCATCGTCTCGGTAAATGTTTCTTGACTGTTGTTAGCTGTCGAAATCATAAAAAGTTATGATATAGCATTATATATGATTTCCACAAATAACAGAAGTTGTACATGTTTTAGTATCTAAAATCAAATCAAATACACAAATCAAAGTCTCATTATTCGCACCTGTTTAATACAGCTTTAAGTCTTAATTAGATCTACAAGCTAATGCAAGCGTGTAACATCGAGTAACTAGAATCTTTATGCTGATATGAAATCAGTTTAAGATTATACGTCAGCGCGCATACGCAATAAATATTAATTTTAGCTCACTGTTCATCAATCCATACGGATAAACTTAATAAAATTTAAATTTATTTGTAATATTCATTAAACCAAATTTTATCATTTTTAGAAAATTTGTGTTTGCTATTGACGTTTACTTCGTTAAATATTAAGCCGAACCCTGCAAATAAGATTACGTTGTTTTAAAATCACTATGAGTGTTGAGGGTTCAAATCAATAAAAAGTATTCTAGCATTCTTTGCCACCTACTGTCACGTAGAAAATAGCTCTATGAAGTAGCAATTTTCTTAATGAATTGTTTGCAGTACTGTACTGTTTTTTAACAATTGAAGAAAGCTTTATCAGCAAGTGTGGAACTGTCGTTATCTTGCTCTTCAGGGGCTACTGTTATCGGGATAATTGAAAATTACAGTAGATTTCTATTGGTTTATCGCCTAAATGACATAAGATCCTAATTGCAAAAATTATTTCGATGAAATGCAAATCAAGAATGACAATTAAAGGTAAACAGATAAAAACTAAATCACTTTATCTATTTTCGAATATAAATGAGAAAAAATATGTAATATTCCTCATGATTTATGGGAAATTAATTGTAATATCGAAATAATTGATATTTTGATATGATCTTTTAAAACGAAAAGTACTGACATTTGAACAGCACATTTTGACAAAGAACATACGATCATATACATGTATCTAATGTATCTTATGCTTTTGCTGTATTTTTATTTGTCACAGTTTTTTATGCCATTCTCAACGATTTTTCAGTTATATGTTGGGGAGACAAACCGGTTACAATGTACCGGACAGACCACCGACCTTCCAAAGGTACACCAGCAAACTTCCTGTAAAAATAAGCGTATGTTCCAACGGTGCTTGAACCTGTGCTGACCAGAAATGAAAGACTTCGTTGTTCAAAGCGTAATGCTCTAACCAGAATATAAAACACAGATACAAAAGTAGATTAATTTTGTATATGAAATATTCATGTGTTGAACATACACTGTCATATCGGATCACTTGCGAAAAATAAACACCATATGCAAACAGAAAAAAAGACATTACTATTTAAATATGGAAAGTTGACGAGAGGAAACCTGAAATCATTACGTTTGTCGTATAGCTGATTGTTAATTTCTCGTTTGTGTCTATAGTACGTACACGTAAAACGCTGTGTGTAAGATTGTGTGCTATCTTTACTTTTTAGTTCGATGACAATAACCGCATTTACAAACGTATGAAAATTGTCGTAGATGTATCTTAATGCTAGATTAAACGTCACGGCCAAACAATTTCTTCTTTTGACCAGAAAGCTTCTGAATGAATTTGTTTCATATAATTTAAAGAACAACTCGGCTAATAAAGGGACATAAACGGTCCCCATGTTGGCGTCTAGACATGACGAAATGTTCCATACTACGCAAGTTTTCAGTTATGTAGAAACAGGTTCAACAACTCGTTTAAGTTTATTTTCATGTTTATCTCACTTTCGTTGTTTAATTTTCAAAATAAGGCTCGGGAAATCTTGTGTCAATTAAATTTTAGAAAGTTAATTCATTTGAGTTAGATAAACATGATTTGCAAATAACACTTGTTGAACCTCTATATTGGTTATCACGTTACAGCTGTCCATTGCAAACATTTAAGAATATCATGAATTATATCAAAGTTAGAGTTTTACAAAGAAGTTAATGCTAACCTTAGACTGGACAAACTAGGAGTTTCTGTATGAAAAAACAGTGGAAGTGACTGGATCTTGCAACAAATTCGAGACAAATATATATATATAGTGCAGATAAACATGAAAACCTACATGGTTTCTTCATAAAGAATTTTACCAGTACAATAATTTTGGAGTGAAAACTTCAATTGCCACACGACTCATATACAATATATAAATATTATAAAAATACCTTAGTTATAGTTCTATAAAGCTGGGGAGGGGAGGGCTGTCGATCGATTCCGTCAATAAGACTTCATCCGTTGAGCTGAATTTAAAATAGATGAAGGGATAAAAAACAAATTGTGGTATCTTACAAAGTCAAGAAATAACATAAATTTATTTTTAAATCCGTATAAATATATAACAAAAATCTCAGATACAAGATTATGTCCAGGATATAAATACAAATTTGGTAAAAATGGATAAACAAGGACCTCTGAAAACCAAGAGGTGGATCAGGTGCCGTAAAGAAGTAAGCACTCTCTGTCGACCGGTCAAACCCGCCGCACATTCAAGTCCAAATGAAATATGGAAGGAACGAATCCTCGTCACAATTGGTACAGACGTCTCAATAACTGCCAACGAAGAGTAATCGCTAACAAGACTATGATTCCGACCGTAAAGTTTGCGGAACGTTGACATCAAACGCGGTTTTCGATATTCCCGGGCCAATAACTTGTCAGTGAGTAGTTTACATCAGTATATGAAATGTTCATATGTTGAACACGCTTGGCATATCGGATCATTTGTGAAATATAAACTCCATATGCGGGTGGCTGTGTGATATTACTACTAAAATGTGGAAAATTTACGATGAGAAAGTCGAAATCATCACGTTTGTCGTATAGCTTAGTTTTCAATTTCCCGTCTTTGTCGATATATTAAAATGCCAAAATATGAAGCGTGTGCGCTTGATTTTGTTGTATCTTTAATTTCTAGTTCGCTGGGATAAATCGCATGGACATATGTATGAAACGTCGTCAATATATCTAAATGTGAAATTAAAGGACACCGCTAGCTTTTTCTACTTTTGATTCAGCAGTTTCTAAATGAAGTCTGCTTCATATGAATAAAGGGACAGGTCGGCCAGTAGAGGGGCACAATTGGTTCCCATAGGAATGCCGACAGTTTGTTGAAAGACTGTGTCTATTAGAAATTCCAGCATGTTTTCTATATAACTTTCAGTGTATTTGTGTGCAGAATCAGATTGGTTTTCGAGTACCATCTATTTTAGTTTTTATGTGGAATTGTTTTGTAAAGATTAGAGAAGTAGTATGTTTTAATACTGTGAATTTGAGAAAAATTGTGTGCTATCAAATTTTCTAAAAGTTGTTTAGAATTTTCCAGTATCCAAATCTGATTTACACCGCTTCTGGAATAAGCAAATGCACAGTATTGCTGAAGTTTCTCCTTAACGGTTGTCAATATCTTGGTAAGAAATAAACATAAAAGTTTGGTAGAACATTTGCTGCTATGTACCTCTGCTTATATGGTGTTTTATGAAGTTTAGGCATCCAATATAAATATGGTAGCTCAAAATCAGTATCGGTTGTAGGTACATCAAAAGAGCGTAATAAGGACACGTGATTTTGAAGGATCTCATCCTTTAAAAGTGAGTTACGTGTATATGTAGGATTACCAGCATTCGTATTAAACCCTAGTTCTTCTAATAGGCAATTATAGTAATATGCCTTGGAAATAAAAACGATATTATTAAGACTTTGTCTGCTGGGACCTATGCTTGGTCATGTAATCTATCCAGATCAGTCACTACTTCTGGATCACTAAATACAGAGGGATAAAATATTTTCATAGTTCCTTTAAGTTTTCGAATGCGAGATTTTATCAACCATCGTACAGCTTTTAGCTATTCAGACAAAGTGTTTGGTTCCACGTCTTTATGTTTGACCCATTGCCTGGCAAAATCTTCTACAGAATTCATAACTAAACTGAAATTCGGATGCCAATTAAAGGAACTGGCTTTGCTGTATTTAGGACCTCTTAAAATAAGATTTTTGAGTTTTCCTTTTCAACAATAGAAATGTTGCCGGTGATGATATGCTCGATAGGATTATATTTGAAGGGAGATGATGCACATGAATGTGACGGTATCATGTAGACGATGGTTGATGTATAGGAACTGCAAGTATTCACTGTAAAAGGTTATCTGGTGTTTTATGAAGTTTAGGTATCCAATATAAATATGGTAGCTCAAAATCTCAAAAATACAAGATGGTTGATGTCCAGGCACTGCAAGTATTCACTGTAAAAGGTTATCTATCTTAGCCTCTGAGGAGTTTCGATTTTAAACAATCCCTTCCATTAAAAATATTACTTCAGTATAAAATAATCTGCTAATGACATTATTCCAAGCAGCCTACTGGAATATGTATATCATCGAGGACTCAAACAGTCCACCAGCAGTGGCAACGATGTAGTAGTTGTAAATATCATAAACAAAATACCAAAGTTATAGTTTTGTAATCTATATATATATATATATATATATATATATATATATAAAGAAGACGAAGAAGAGAACAAAAAGTTACAGATGAGTTATATCATCCGGGTTTTTAATGACCTTATTTTGCCATTGTAGTAATGTTACAAATATAAGGTGATTATTTATATCAATAAAAAAAATTTCCGCATGTTAATTGGCGACATATAAAACTTAAATAAGGAGGATTTCAAATTGCCTGAAAAGTAATTATCCGGCTAACTGTGATGGTACAACAGCATAGCAATAAAAGTCAATTAAAACAATGTGTCTGATATTATATCACAGGATCGTATCCTAATATCACACTTGATAACGGAACCTTAAATAGAGCGTTTAACTTAAACAGCAGTATCACGAACTTCCTTTGTAATTACCCTACATATGGATTTCCAATGCTTGAATGTGGGCTGCAAATAGAAATACATATAAAATGGCAGGAACCAAAGTATTAATTGACAGAAGGTTTATAGACAATATACAAATCAGGTAAAACTTAGACATACACGGACCTCTGTAAATCCAGAGGTGAGATTAAGTGCCATATAGATATAAGAGTGTCCTGTCGACCAATCACTCCCACCGTGAGTTCATAGTTAAATTCAAATCAGATAAAGAATAGAGCATAAAATCGTGACGTAGAATGTGAGTCATAAATATATATTAATCATAAAACGAAAATATATTTGATAAATGTAAATTGGAAATTAAGATTTACGTAAAACTAATTTCACGCAATATATTCTTTTGTTTCATACAAAAAAATGAACCAAACTCATATCTGATATATTCAAAATATATTTCATTATAAAGTCATTGTAATAAGATTACACGATTTTCCGATACGCTAGCAGCAAGCATTAATAATACCTTATCTTAGTATCAATTTGTATCATTTATAGACTTTGATTTACACTAATCCTAAGGAGAGAGAGAGAGAGAGAGAGAGAGAGAGACAGAGAGAGAGACAGACAGACAGACAGAGAGAGATTAAAAGAGAGAAACGAGAGAAAGAGGATTCATAATATGAAACAGTAAAATGATAAAAGAAGAACTAGACCATTTAGAGACTGTAGATATGACAAACGCAATGTTGAGAGAGAGAGAGAGAGAGAGAGAGAGATTTAGAGAGAGAGAGAGATTTCACCATTTCATGATAATATATACTTTTTTCTTTTTCAGGTACATCGCTATCATCCATCCCATCAAAGCTCACATCGTATGTAACAAGCGTCGTATTGTGTTCGTTCTTGGATGCATATGGCCATGTGCATGGTTAGCCGGACTGCCGACATTATTATTCAACGATGTTCTACAAGGTCATCCAAAAATTCCAATTGTCTACTGCATGATCATCTTTCCCGAAAATCATTTTTTCTATTTCAAAATATTCAAATACGTTGAATCAGCTCTGTTTTACTTCATTCCCCTCATTCTACAGCTAACGTTGTATGCGTTTGTTACAAAGCATTTATTTATTGGTTCCGACCGACTACACAGAAGGATAACTGTACGTCACATTAATGGCTCTTCTTTGGAGAGGTTTTCTGAAGCGCTTCAAGCCAGGCGTGGTGTTGTGAAAATGTTGATGTTGAGTGTGATAGTATATTTTATAAGTTACTCCCCGCATCAAGTTTTATTGATATGTAATACTGTTGCACCAACAACTTTCCATGAAAACTTCTTCTATCAAGTATTCGTTATGATCATAGCAAACGTTAATTCCGCTGCAAATCCAGTTCTGTACTCTATTTTCAGTCAAAATTTTCGTGATTGTTTCCGACATATCATTTGCGGTTGTTGTGTTGATAAACATCAAATAAAACCCGGGAGGCAACTCACTTTAACATCCAATACTTCTAGAGTTTGGCGCCATACAAGTTATGTGTCGGCTGCTACAGATATGTGAAAACGATGCACTAAGCTATTGTATATTAAACTTTTCATAATGGACACTTGTATTTTACTTCAATGTATATTGTACTAGTGTTTTATATATAAATCAAATATCAAATTAATTGTTGCAAAAGTACTTAATTTCTAAACCCCGATTGTATTATCAGTGACATTTCATCCTTGAACTTACTTCGTGCACTAGTCGTTTGCATCACGACCATAAAATCAACTTTTCAGCGATTTATCATTTAAGCGGGAAATAAAGATATTTAAATCTCTTATCACAAATTTCAATGGAATATGCTATATTTGTGTTTGATGTGAGCTTAAATGACGACAAAAAGAGAATATTATTATGTAAACAGTATTTTATCACGTATTCAACTTCATTTTTATATTTACAACTGTGTTAACACATAGATCTGCCAGATAATTTTGCCCCTGCTGGTTATTTTCGCCCTTTTACGGCAAACAGCATATTCATTCCGTCTTAAATCCGCCGTCAATCACCATAGTATCGGTTATGGCATGCATTGCCATGCTTCAATATTTGGCTTGAAATTTTGGCTTCCATTTTGAATTCTCCCTCTCATTCCAGGTATACATTTTTTAGAGCTAATCAGTGCTTTTCATTAAGACAATATACGTTAATTTGCCGTGAAACAATACAGCTGCAGCAACTACAAACATATCAATAAAACACTATCAAGGCAAAAAAACCATACCTTATAGCTGGCGCGAAAACAAACGCTGGTGCGACTACAAGCATATCAAGGTCATTTAAAAGACTAAACAACGCACAAAACATACCGTATGTACACATATTAATTAACGTTGGCACGACTAACAAACATACGGAGGTCATATTTCAAAAGACTAAATAACGAACAAAGCAAAAAATAAACATACACTATTTAAAGCTGATTATGCTACTAATAAATGTCCTATCGAAATCATCTATACCGATTGTGACAAGTATCTGTTCCTTACGTGTTGTTTGTAAACTTAATGGTGTGACCGCTCAATAGGAAATATTTACATACCGACTGCAGTTCACTTCATTGCAAGTATATAGAGCGATACATTGGATATTCTGTAAATGCAGTCGCGTGCCCCGAGTATTAACGTTTTCTATTTGCTTTTCAGCGCAAGAATACATTATATATCTAATTTCAAAAGCCATACATAAGGCCTACCACAAAACAAATAAAAATCACAGAAGGAAATCGGAAACACTACAAGCCCATATCTCGATATATCTAGGTCATGTTATGACCAGAACCACAGACCACAGTCGGGCACAGAAATGAAAGTTCGAATCGTAGTTACAACAGCAAAAATATTGTAAGGCCTAGTGCAACTTTGTCAAGCATCTCTTGATAAACAAATCGATTTGTTTGTCTTTACTGGATATTCCTATCAGAAACAATTCGTCACCCGCATCATGTGAAATCAGGTCGTGAGAAATAGGCCTACTTACATAGGCTATTTACCAATCAGTCATCATGGTTCCCAGCTAATTGGTAAAAAATGTCAAATAAAATGGCTACTTTCAGCTGTAATGGATGAATTTTAGCTGTCACACTTCTTGTAAGTCACACTCAACTTTCTATGGTATATTCCATTAATGATATATCAGAATTCAAACGCCAATTCGTTGTTAATACATTATACAGCATACTCATGGGCGCGGCCATTTGCATTTTCCATTCTCTTCTGACACATTTAAACTTCCGGTTACCAAGCAGACAAATATACTAAAATAACTTAAAACAAATCTGACACTTATTCAAAATTTTCCATATCACTAGTTTCTTTCAAAACGATATGAAAATAAGAAAATAAACCTTAATTCCATTTAGTATTTCCGGACAGAAAATGGGAACTACCTCTCGTCTCACACAGCTGTTTAGCTGTTACGTCATATGAAAAAAAAACTCCTACCGCAAAGCCAATTACATAGAATGAATTTCGTAACCAGCTGACTACAGATTCAAAGAAAATGGTAATATATATAAATATAATGATTGTTTTTTATTTTTTTGGTATGCATCGAGTATAAATGCAATGGATTATGGAAAAAAATTATGTGCAGCACTTAAATGTTTACTCCTCCATGTCACCTGATTCCACTTCAGAATCCTTGGAATGTCAGTTTGTGTTCAATGTACAGATGTGCATACTTTTTCTTGGACTACCTGACAGTAAATGCTTTAGTATTTGTGTTTGTCCAATGTATAAATTTCCATGTCGTCTCTTGGACAACGTGACATTTAATACTTTAGTATATGTGTTTGTTCAATGTACAGATCTCCATGTCTTCTCTTGGACCACCTGACAGTTAATACTTTGGTATTTGTGTTTGTCCAATGTACAGAACTCCATACTGTCTTTTGGACCACGTGACATTTAATACTTTGGTATTTGTGTTTGTCCAATGTATAAATCTCTATGTCGTCTCTTGGACCACCAGACAGGTAATACTTTGGTATTTGTGTTTGTCCAATGTACAGATCTGCCTACTGTCTCTTGGACCACGTGGCAGTTAATACTTGGTATTTGTGTTTGTCCAATGTACATATCTCCATGTCGTCTCTTGGACAACGTGACAGTTAATACTTTGGTATATGTGTTTGTTCAATGTACAGATCTCCATGTCGTCTCTTGGACCACGTGACAGTTAACACTTTGGTATTTGTGTTTGTCCAATGTATAGATCTCCATACTGTTAATGCTTTGGTTTCTGGGCTTTTTATATTAAAAATTTACTTGTTCCCTTTGCCTTTGTCTTTGTAATATTTAAAATATATATTTAAAGTGCAGGGTGAACTGAGGAATTCTTCCTAAGAAATGTCTTGTTATGAAAGCAACCCACTATAAGGTTTATCGTTCTTCATCGTTTTATGTTTTTAAAAGCATTTGGTCTTTGTATTTCGTGTTATTGTAATAGTATAATGGTGCGGCACGCGCTTTTTATGGCAAATTGACAAACATATTGATAAACAAATGTGGCATATCAAGAGGACAACAAATTGATTCCTGATCATATTATAAATAAAAAAACCAAAGTAACTCTGTTATCCCGCGTTAACTGCATTACTGCATAAGTTCTCAATTTTAAATGTTTTATTTACTTTTAGCACGCCAAAAGATAATTTGGGTATTGAAATTTTGAAGCCTGAGGAACTACAAAGGTGTAGCACTAGTTCGAAAACATAACAATTTAGATTAATAGGCATATTTGAAACAAAGGAATACTTCGTAAGAGTTATGCTTGTGATAGTATTTAAAAATGCTTTTTCGTATAATGTTGATATATTTAAGTATCAAGTTTGAAGTTACACAGGGAAATTATCATTTGGATAAAAAAATAAACACAAAACAAGTAATTTATCATAATTGTAACAGGAGCAAAAGGAAAATGATAACATTTACCATGAGACCGATAAAATGCTGAAAGTACATGAATGATGAACAATCTTCCACCAATATCTCTCATTCCCTAAGGGAATATAAAGATAGAGTTGAACTAAACATGGGACTGTCGATTCTTTTGATATTCCATACGGGACAAGACATATAGATAGAATCTAAAATAGAGGTTGTGTACGCAATATATTAAATAATTTGTGGCATGGAGTTTTAAATATGTTTTACCTCGTATCTATGTGAGGTAGATTCAAGATTCTAGGTTTTATTATCTAAAATCAAAGGACAAATAAGATCTAATGAGATTCAGTAGAAGAGGACGTGCACACGACATGCTCACTTCAAGTAACTAAAACCTGAGTTCACTTGTGTTGGTGTCAACGAAAGTATATATGTTATATCTGATAGTTATCTGATATATTTATAGAGCAACATTTGACATGACTGTGGTTAAAGTCAGCAATCAAACAACTGAAATGTTATATAATTCCTACACAATGCACACCAGCTTGTGTTTCAAACGCTTACATGATATTTGGACTCTATGCTAAATGATACAAAGATTGTACTTTGATACAATACATAAAAACTATATTTTGTACGTATTTATAGCACTTGTTCACATATTGTAAGGCAGTAGATCTAAGGTACTTGTTCACATATTGTAAGACAGTAGATCTAAGGTACTCTTTCACATATTGTACGACAGTGTATCTTAGGTATTCGTTCACATACTACATATATAAGACAAAAGATCTTAGGCACTTGTTTACACATTTTAAGACAGAAGACCTTTGGTACTTGTACACATATTGTAAGACAGTAGATCTAAAATATTCGTACATAGAATGTAAGAAAGCATATCTAAGGTACTCCTTCGCATATATAGTAGATCTAAAATATTCGTACATAGAATGTAAGAAAGCAGATCTAAGGTACTCCTTCACATATTGTAATACAGTAGACTTAAAGTTCTCGTTCTCGTATTGTACTGCAGTAGATCTAAGATACTTGTTCACATATTGTAAGACAGTGTAAGGTAGCCTAAGGTACTCGTTCATAGATTGTAAAACAGTAGTACTCATTCACATATTGTAAAACACTGGTTCTCATGTATTCGTTCACATATTGTAAGTCTGTAGATTTAAGGTACTCGCTCCCATATTATAAGGCAATGATTCTAAGGTACTCGTTCACATATTGTAAGGGAGTGGTTCTAAGGTATTCGTTCACGTATTGTAAAGCAGATGTTCTTAGGTACTCGTTCACAGATTGTAATAAAGTTGACCTAAGGTACTGGTTTTCATACTGTAAGACAGTAGATCTCTTTCACATATTCTAAGAGAGTGTATCTAAGGAACTCGTTCATATATTGGAAGGCAGTGGTTGTAATGTATTCGTTCACATATTGTAAGACCGTAGATTTAAGGTACTCGTACACATATTGTAAGGCGGAGGTTCTAAAGTACTCGTTGAAATATTGTAAAACAGTAGATTTAAGGTACTTATTCTCATATTGCAATGCAGTTGTTTTAAGGTTTTCGTTCACATATTGTAATAAAGTATTCTAAGGTACTGGTACACAGATTGCAATGCTGTAGATGTAAAGTACTTGTTTACAGATTGCAAGGCTGTAGATCTGAGGTACTCATTCACTTAATGTAAGACAGTAGATTTAAGATACTCGTTCATATGCTGTAAGACAGTAGATATAAAGATCTAAAGTACTCGTTCTCTTAATGTAAGATAGTAGATGTAAGGTACTCATTCACATATTGTAACACATTAGATCTAAGATACTCTTTCACATATTGTAAGAGAGTGTATCTAAGCTACTCGTTCATATATTGTAAGGCAGTAGTTCTAAGGTACACGTTGACATATTGCAAGAGAGTAGATTTAAGGTACTTGTTCACATATTGTAATGCTGTCGTTCTAAGGTACTTGTTCACATATTGTAATGCTGTTGTTCTAAGGTACTTGTTCACATATTGTAATGCAGTTGTTCTAAGGTATTCGTTCACATATTGTAATGCTGTCGTTCTAAGGTACTTGTTCACATATTGTAATGCAGTTGTTCTAAGGTATTCGTTCACATATTGTAATGCTGTCGTTCTAAGGTACTTGTTCACATATTGTAATGCTGTCGTTCTAAGGTACTTGTTCACATATTGTAATGCAGTTGTTCTAAGGTACTTGTTCACATATTGTAATGCTGTCGTTCTAAGGTACTTGTTCACATATTGTAATGCTGTCGTTCTAAGGTACTTGTTCACATATTGTAATGCTGTCGTTCTAAGGTACTTGTTCACATATTGTAATGCAGTTGTTCTAAGGTATTCGTTCACATATTGTAAAACAGTAGATCTAAGGAGGCATTCATACACAGATTGTAAGACAGTAGATCTAAGGTACTGGCTCACAGATTGTAAGACTGTAGCTCTAAGGTACTTGTTCACATATTGTACGACAGTGTATCTAAGGTACTCGTACACCGATTGTATGGCTGTAGATCTAAGGTACTCGTTCACATAGTGTAAGACAGTAGATCTAAGGTATTCGTTCACATATTGTAAGACAGTGTATCTAATGTACTCGTACACAGATTGCAAGACAGGAGATCTAAGGTACCCGTACACCGATTGTATGGCTGTAGATCTAAGCTACTCCTTCACTTATTGTAAAACAGTAGATCTAAGGTACTCGTTTATATATTGTAAAACAGTAGATCTAAGGTACTCGTTCACAGAGTGTAAGACAGTAGATCTAAGATACTCGTTTGCATATTTTTAAAACAGTAGATCTAAGGTATTCGTTCACATATTGTTTAACTGTAGATTTAAAGTGCTCGTTCTCATATTATAAGGAAGTAGATCTAAGGTACTCATTCACATATCGTAAAACAGTAGATCTAAAGTAGTCGTTCACATATTGTAAGACTGTAGATTTAAAGTGCTCGTTCTCATATTGTAAGAAAGCAGATCTAAGGTACTCTTTCACGTATTGTAAGACAGTATATCTAAGGTACTCGTACACAGATTGTATGGCTGTAGATCTAAGGTGCTCTTTTACATATTGTAAAACAGTAGATCTAAAGTAGTCGTTCACATATTGTAAGACTGTAGATCTAAGGTACCCATTCACATATCGTAAGACAGTAGATTTAAAGCACTCGTTCACATATTTTAAGACAGTGGATCTTAGGTACTCGTTCACATATTGTAAAATTGTAGATTTAAAGTGCTCGTTCTCATATTGTAAGAAAGTAGATCTAAGGTACTCGTTCAAATATTGTAAAACAGTAGATCTAGCCTAATCGTTCACATATTGTAAGACAGTAGATCTAAGGTAAACATGTTGTAAGGCAGTAGATATTAACTACTCGTTCTCTTATTGTAAGACAATTGATTTAAGGTACTCGTTCACATATTGTAAGACTGTAGATTTAAAGTGCTCGTTCTCATATTGTAAGAAAGTAGGTCTAAGGTACTCCTTCACATATTGTAAAACAGTAAATCTAGCGTACTCGTTCACATATTGTAAGACTGTAGATCTAAGGTACTCATTCACATATTGTAAAACAGTAGATCTAGCGTACTCGTTCACATATTGCAAGACAGTAGATTTAAGGTAAACATGTTGCAAAGCAGTAGATCTTAAGTACTCGTTCTCTTATAGTAAGGACAGTAGATCTAAGGTACTCGTTAACATATTGTAAGATGTATATTTAAAGTGCTCGTTCTCATATTGTAAGGAAGTAGATCTAAGGTACTCGTTCACATATTGTAAGACAGTAGATCTAAGATACTCGTAAGATGTTCGCTCTCAAATTTAAAAACTAGTTCTAAGGTAAAATTGTACGGTTCTTAATTAGGAAAATAATTTCTAAAATAGTACAATTAATAATATTTTTATATAAATATGTGTAATCAGAAATAAAAAACTATATGAATACCTGTAAAATATGTGTCAAAAATGGATATATATATATAGAGTAAGTGACATGTTTATTATCCTTTGTAAGACGTTAACCTATCAGTTTCTATATAACACTTGAATATGTATAAATCATACAATGGCAATGACGTCCTTTAAAAGATCTCATAGATAATGCATGTCCTTTGTGATATACGAAGACTTTGTTATTTTACAATCTATAACAGTTCGAGAACAAAATTACATCTATTTTACTAGCACATTGACATTTCTCTTTACAAAACACTCCTCTTATAAACGCCGATAACGAAAAAACTCACTTTATCTTCATTTTCCTCACATTTAAAACAACCGTAGACAAATTGCTAAAATGCTATTTCACATAACACATCGTATTTTTCGTTACCGATTTAAATACATCAAGCAGTCATTTAAGATTTAAGGGTATGGTGTAGGAAGAGGGGAAGTGAATAATTATAGAAATACAGTAGGGTGAGAGAAGTGAGGAAATTTTTTATTTTCTCTTTATATCTTTTATAAAACTATTGTCATTTTTTTCAAAACATGCATAAGGAAATCATTTCTAAAGTAATTTCAATGAAACTTATACCATAGATTCAAAATACCAAATACATTCATTTTCAAGATTTAACAATTTTAACAGAAAATTAAATTATTTATGTCACAATTTCCTATTTTTAAGCTTATTGAAAAGAGTTATTAAAACTTTGTATTTTGCAAGACCTATCAGTACTATAAAACAAAACAATGGACATTCATAACAAAGCAAACACAGAAACGTTAAAACATTAATGGTCAACTTCAGTACATTATTGTTCAGTGGTGAAAATTGTACTGAAATTGAATAAGAAATGACTTTGTAATATCTTTTTAGAAATATGTGGGTTTATATGAAATATATAGAAAAATAATAAGTTTCCTCACTTTTGTAACCCTGCTGTACAATATTAGTTATTAGGTTTGTTACTGACCGTCCACAGAAATATGCAGAGCCGAGCCCTCAATGGACTTGATCAACCCGACATAAATCCGTAGACGATTTGTAACAAACCTATTAGTACAAACTCGATAAGTAACAAACCTATTAGTAAAAACTCGATAAGTAACATGCCTATTAGTAAAAACTCGATAAGTAACAAACCTGTTAGTAAAACCTCGATAAGTAAAAACCTATTAGTAAGAACTCGATAAGTAACAAACCTATTAGTAAAAACTCGATAAGTAACATGCCTATTAGTAAGTATTCGATAAGTAACAAACCTATTAGTAAAAACTCGATAAGTAACATGCCTATTAGTAAAAACTCGATAAGTAACATGCCTATTAGTAAAACCTCGATAAGTAACAAACCTATTAGTAAGAACTCGATAAGTAACAGACCTATTAGTAAGAACTCGATAAGTAACAGACCTATTAGTAAAAACTCGATAAGCAACAAACCTATTTTTAAAAACTCGATAAGTAACAAACCTATTAGTAAAAACTGTTTTATTTTGTCGAGAACCATATTCTTATTTAATAAATATCTACATTTGCCACTCTTGTGAATCGTATCATCCGCCATTGCTGTCTGTTGTTTGCTACTGACCGTCAATAGAACTATGGAAGGCAGACACATGACTCTTTTTTCCCCAATGAAATTACGAAATTTCAGTCCGAGGCAAAACGTGATAAAACTACACACAGTAACCATCAATAAATATCTCAAATAATCTTTGCATTTGATTTAAAAATGGATTGATATTGAGCAAGTCAAACGATTGCCAACATGTTATACCTGCTATTTAATGTTTTGAAGAATGGCACCATTTTCTGAATAACTTCTATAATAACAGTTGAATAGTCCCTCTCACGATTACTATTCATGTTCGCGTAGTAGCAATAGATTTAACGATTTCGCGATAAAACGCAAATATTTTTTCTGCAGCTGAATATTTTTACATATCTATAGCACAGCATTATAAATAATGATGAAAAGCATTGATTATTGGAAGAAAATTTCCAAAATATCAAAATATTTCAGTGCTTACTATATTTTTCATACTGTTCCATAGTCAACGTGTTTCCTGGTCAGTCTCATCCACCATATGAATAGTCAAAATAGTACAATAAAAATTGAGCTCGAGTACCGAGTACTTAATGACTTCAGACAGAGGTGCCATGGAGGATTAAAATATCCCTGGCCAAACGAACACACCGACCGTGTGTCCGTAATTTAATCTAAGTCATAACAGGGGGTATAACTTCTGGCTAGCTAAAAAGTAAGCTTGTGTCACAAACACTTTGGAACGGTTAAGATTGTGATATATGGTACCCCGTGGTTGAAATCAAATTTGAATTTATTAAAACAATACAATTGTATAAATTGTAAAATAAATGAAATTTTAAGGCATTATTTTACTCATATAAAAAATTCCGCCATTATCAAATGATCATCGGACATCGACATTTTACTTTTACACGTGCACATGTCTGTTTCATTGGAAAATGATTTTACAATATTTCTGATATAGTTATAGCGGAAATGATTAATAGAATTCGTTACTGGTTGAATTGTACGTATTGAGTGTATTGATATACTGGAATTTGTGATGGTCATAAAATTTGATATGAAAATGAAAATGAATAATAAAATAATTATACAATTATGACAACATAATATCACAAAGCAATTTAATACTATAATATCAATAAGGATGTATTCATTTACTTATTGGTTATCAATGTGAAGTGATGTATCAATTCCACAAATGCTACATCAGTTATCATAAGGCCAAGGTAACATCAGCTCTTAACCAGATCCACGTCATACCGGTAAATTGTCTATGACAATGAGATAAGCACTAACAGCTATATATATTTGGAATATACTCTAGAATTAGATAATAGTAACACTGTAATGGTTATATACTGTAAACATGGAAATTTAAGCGTGGGGTTATTTACAATAAATGCGTCATGAAGAGTTTTTCGTGTAAATTACCCCCGCGTACCAGTCCCACAGTCGAACTAAGAATTATTGATTATCATATGTCTGTACTAGATATGACTACATTTGTATATGCGATACTGCCACGCATCCATGCATTAATTATTCTCATAATGTATCCCCTGTTCGGGACTTCTCTATATATATTGGAACCAATGAAGAAAAATTATAATAATAAGTGTCATTTATTTCCGGTACATTTCATCGTCTGCTCGTTCGGTGTCATCCAAAATCATGAAACTGAATATTGTGAAAGAATTCTGAATTCCTTGTCGTCGAGAATATTGGATAGCCTCAGGCTAAGTATCGGAACCGAGGGCTGAGAAGGAGTAATATATTAAAATGGACAAATAATAATCTCTGTTTGATACAGGACCGTTCACGGTAAATTGTAGAATCGCGTAAAAGTTTGTATGAGAAAATCGCGTAATTAACAACACATGGAAATATTCACGTTTACAGTATTTGGATATTTACTCCACTTTCAAATAATAGAATTATTTTAATTGCCATAAAACTAGAGAGTTATTCCAATTTCAGAATTTTACTAAAATATAACTTATTCTGAAATCTGATTTGCTGGCATAGATATAAATACCTTGACATAGGATCAAACTGTTAAAAATAGAAACCTATATGTCATGGCTCAAGAGACCGTGTACATAGAAAAGATTTTGATATCAAAATTGATTCAAAATGGTATCAAGACATGTAAATGATTCTTTTAGGATATGTTCCCAGGCTTTACAGTTTTGTCTTCAAACCCCAACCATCAAACAAATATGTGGTGAGATGAGAGCGTGGTATTTTTTTTTTAAAAAATCTAAATTTTCCAACTAAACAATTGAAATACATTGACTTTGGTGATGTAATGAAGGTGAAATTTAGACGGAGCGAATATGATTTCTGTTGTAATGTGTAAAAAGCTCAACTGCAAAAACGTCGAGGAATCAGAAATACAATACTATATATATATATATATATATATATATATATATATATATATATATATATATATATATATATATATATATATATATATATATATATATATATATATATAGTTCCAGTACCCGTTAATTTATTATATCACTAGAGTGACAGACTCATTTATATATATATATATATATATATATATATATATATATATATATATATATATATATATATATATATATATATATATATATATATATATATATATATATATATATATAAACACATATAATGCAAACGCTGTAGTTTTATCCCTCGACATATGGGTGAAATATTATGGAATGATGTTGAAATCTAAATGAGTCTGTCACTCTAGTGATATAATAAATTAACGGGTACTGGAACTGCCGACAAGCAGAATCAAATTGCATCATATTAACTCACTTATAAGATTTCATTAAAACATTGGGTGATACCGATTATTGTAGAGAAATTAAAAAGAAAGTGTAAACCCTATTATATTTCTCTGCGTATTTGATTATTTCCCTCATTTGTGCTAAAGCATTATATACAAATGTGTAAAATGGCCTCTGTGGTATTATGTCAGACAATATATTATCTATTAGATTCCCCAGAAAGTGTTAGAAATGTAGGAATATTATGTTAACGTCATTACTTTCTAAATCTGATAACGAAAATATCCTATTCTTTATATTGGGCTTTAAAATGGCTGTGAAACTATACGACGTTCATTAAATGAAATTGTTCCATGTATAAACTTAAATAACTAATAAAGCAAATAAGATCAATCTTTCAAACAGTAATTTAATTGTTTTGATGAATACACCACATTTATAATGTCTAAAATCAGAAGGTTTTAATATGTCTTGTGTTTGTAATTCAATATTTTGGTGATATTACATTGAGTAGAAATTCAGTTATCATCATCTCAGACGATACGTTAAAATTGAATCATTATATATTTATTATATATCCGATGCGTTGTAAATCGAATCACCGTCAAATTATGTAATAAGTGTTTGCACATTATATATAAGAATCACAGATACCAAAGTATTAATCGAAGAAGATGCATGAGACAATATACAATTCAGGTGAAAATGGGACAAAGACAGATCTCTGAAAATCTAGAAGTGGGATCAAGTGTCTTGGCAGAGTAAGCATTCCATGTCAACCGACAACACCTGCCGTGAGTCTACAGTAAAATTCAAATGAAATATTTATGAAAAACGTTAAATTCATACAATCATTATATATCATATATTTATAGTAAATACACAATGAGCAAACTAAAAAATGAATCAACATCGTATACCACTTTTACCAGATACCGTAAAATCGAAATTTCCTGAATATATACATGAGTACTGATGCACATGAAACATTCATGTGTTATATACGAACTGACATATCGTATCATCTATGATATGTAAATACCATATGCAGGCGAAAAGTTGGATTTTTACTTAAATATGAAATGGTGTAATCAGAAATCATCTCGTTTGTCGTAAAGCTCTGTCGTTAATTCCGTAGAATGTCCAAGTGCTAGATTTTATATTGTACTTATTTTAAGTTCGTTGGGATATATCGTAGTCGCATAGGTGTAGAAAATGTTGTCATTAATCGAAAAAGTCGTCGATATATCTAACTGTCAAATAAAGGAACAAGGCTACCTTTTTATTTTGTTTTAAGAAACTACTGAATGAAGGCTGTTTCATACAAACAAAAGACCAGGTCAATAAAGGGATACAATAGGTTTCCACGAGAATGACAACGGTTTGCTGAAAGACCAGGTCCCCATACATGATATATTTAACAAATACAGAAATAAAAAGGTACCTATAGACTCGCCATGCCCATACTGGGGTTCGAACTCTCGACCAACGGCACCAATCGCCTTGATCTCATGCACGACATCCTAACCACTTGGCCATCTACGCATTCACAAACAAATAATGTTTCGATAGTAGTGAGTAGAATTCCGAACATGAGAACTCGGTCATAGAGATTGAGGTGAAAGGTGTTTAATCCTATTGTAAATGACAATGGATCGAATACGATGCATGTAGTGTAGAGGAATATAAGTATATAAAGCACAAATATCACTACAGCATTGTACATATAATATGGACCTTGGATCAGAAATGATACTACCTGCATGAATAAATCATACATAAAGCGCAAAACAGAAATAATAAGGTTTTACAAGGAATTGGTCTGATGACTACACTTACGACTTGACACCGTTTTGCAAAGAACAGAATAAAACATTCATAAGAAGAGCATGCCCTGGCATAACGTATAAGTTGTGCAATGAAAACGCCATGGGCAGGAGATGGAATATTACTACTTAGAAATGAGAAGTTCGTGATGTGGAAATTGAAATCGTTGCGTTTGTTATAAACGGAGGTTGGAAGTTGACCGTCCTTTCCAATCGACAGGAGTAAATCTAGGTAAGAAGCAGATGTGTTGCTCGTCTCATTGATCTGTAGCTCAACAGGATACATCTGAAATTCCGAATTATTTTTGGACAAGGACGTCGTCGATATACCTGTAAGTAAAATTGAACCGAGATGCTAACTGTTTGTTTTCTTTGGAGAGCAGAGCCCCCCCCACCCCCCACCCCCCCACCCCCCCCCCCCCCCCCCCCCCCCCAAAAAAAAAAAAAAATCTGTTTGTTTCTTCTTTGGAAGAGCCAAGAGGGTATAAATTCCGCTTCATATGAATACAAAAAAAATTTCAGCCAAGAGAAAACACATCATATTATGAATTCACGCCAGGTGTCCGGTCAACAGAGAATGCTTACCCCTCCATGACACCCGATTCCACCTCTAGATTTCCTGAGTTCAGTGTTTGTCCAATTTTCACAATTTATACTTTGGTATTTCAGATGTTTTATATTAGTATATTGTATCCGGGACATCCTGATGATTAATACTTTGGTGTCTGTTAATACAATCACCACGAGCAATCGTATCTTATGATATCATTATTTTCTGGGTTTGTAACAATGGATACAAATTAACTTAACCATAGCTACTATACGACCACCACGCCTAACTGATTGATACCACAATTCATTATTTCTTTACTGGGTATGTGAGTATAGCACTATACATTGGTACTTCTTAATGTAACTCAGCACCATATATACAAAACATTTTCGTCTTATCGACAGAAACGATCGTCTTGCGCATTTGTTTCAGCCTTTTCTTTTTTGAAAACTATAACTTTGGTATTATATTTGTTATAGTTCCGTACCAACTATGTTAGGAATAAATAATCAGCTTTAATATAGAAACTATCGACAGCATATTACTATAATCTATAATACTAGAATGACAAGCATATTGCTATAATCTATAATACTAGATTGACAAGCATATTGCTATAATCTATAATACTAGATTGACAAGCATACTGCTACAATCTATAATACTAGATTGACAAGCATACTGCTACAATCTATAATACTAGATTGACAAGCATATTGCTACAATCTATAATACTAGATTGACAAGCATATTGCTACAATCTATAATACTAGATTGACAAGCATATTGCTACAATCTATAATACTAGATTGACAAGCATATTACTACAATCTATAATACTAGATTGACAAGAACAAGTTTCTTCCTTTCCATAGCAAATATGGGAATCATCCATCGATTGATATGACGAAAATAACAAACACTAACTAACTAACACGTATTTATCTACGATAATTTATCAACTCTCAAAGTAAACATTTAAAACATCTTTTATAAAAAAGTCAAAGAAAAAGAAACCGGTCAATATGCCAAAGTCTATTTCAATAACCCATTTATTAACTAAAATAGACATGTTAAAAGAACCATTAGCCAAAAACAAAAATCGATAACCAATTTATCTCCCATGTCTTACTGATATGATAGAATCATCCTTCACTTTCTAACAGTTAAATTATGCCACCATCCCTCATAAAAAAGCATAGCATCTATTACGGGAAATTTACAAATGCCTTTATTGACCGAAATATGTAAACCAATTTTCCAAAACAAAACTGTTATTTTCTAATGATAAACATTTAAAAAATACAATAATTCCCAGAAGATATACATACTGAATTGCCAACAAAGTGTAACAGATATGTTAATATATAGGGAATGTCACAGGAATATTCAAATGACTTTTTAACCAATTTCTAGAAATTTGAAATGAGCTAAGGTCAGTTTGAGCCTGGATTATAATTTTAACTCATTCACACTTAAAGACACATTTCTACTGGTTTTAATCAATGATTTACAGAAGCGTCCATTGTTTTTTCAGAGATTGATAAGTTAAGAACATTATAGCTATGTTAAGTTCTAACCATTGGGAAAGAAAAACCTGATCGTGTTTTAGTTGTCAGTCGAACAACTGAAACCAAAGATTTTATAAATCAAACAACTATAAAAAACCACAGTGGAACCTCACCTAAAAAACACCTCACCTTTAAGACCGTAAATATTCAATCCTTCAATATTCAGTAAGCACAGAAACTCACTTAATAGACAACCTCACTAATCAGATCACATTGAGTCAGTCAATTAGGTGGTTTTAAGAGCGAGGTTCCACTGTAGTTCGAATTATGTTTTCATCTATATATATATTTAAGGATTGTTTTTCACTTTTTGAAAGCATTGAGTATAAATGCAATGGATTATGGAAAACAATTCTGTGCAGCACATTGAATTTTTTCCCCATAATCCATTGCATTTATACCCAATGCTTTCAAAAAAAATGAAAAACAATCCTTATATTTATATCTATTACCATTTTCTGTGAATCTGTAGTCAGCTGGTTACGGAATTCATTCTAGGTAATTGGCTTTGCGGTTTTTCATATGATGTAACAGCTAAACAGCTGTGTGAGACGAGACGTAGTTCCCCTTTTCTGTCCGGAAATACTAAATGGAAATAAGGTTTATTTTTTAATTTCATATCATTTTGAAAGAAACTAGTGATATGGAAAATTTTGAATAAGTGTCAGATTTGTTTTGAATTTATTTTAAGATATTCGTCTGCTTGGTAACCGGACAGGTTAAATGTGTCAGAAGGGAATTGGAAATGCAAATGGCCGCGCCCATGAGTATGCTGTATAATGTATTTACAACGAATTTGCATTTGAATTCTGATATATTATTAATGGGATATACCATAGAAAGTTTGAGTGAGACTTACGAGAAGGAAGACAGCTTATATTCATTCATTTGAAATTTATTTACCAAGCAGCTGGGAACCATGATAACTGAGTGGTACGTAACTTATGTAAGTATTTAAAACGGCCTGATTTCACACGATGCGAGTGACGAATTGTTTCTGATAGGAATATCCGGTGATGGCAAACAAATCGACCTGTTTATCAGAGATGCTTGACAAAGTTTCACTAGGCCTAACTCTCTTTTTTTTTGTAACCACGAAGCGAACTGGTCATAACATCATAACATGACCTAGATATATCGCGATATAGGCCTGTAGGCTGTACAGTGTGCTACAGATATTTTAAGTGCGAATTATCTTAATTGAGAATTTTATATCCACAAGAACATTAAAAGAACTCCAGCAAAAACATAATTGATTTGATGTTGAAAGAAAGTGTAAAAATTATAAATTATGTTTTAAAATGTAAGGTATTAACAACACCTGTGTCCCACCCCTCACTGTGACGATTTTATTAATAAATTAAATGAAGCACACACAAAAGTTTGCTGAATGAAACTGGGATATTTAACAATATTTGACCTACTTAATCTAAATTGCATAAATCGTTATGGAATTTATCATGTGTACTGCTTCGTTTATAGTTAGACCAAGATACAATAAATTGGTACATATTAACAAACACAAGGAGTTTAATTTTAATCATAACATTGTTTGTATCAGTTGATTGATAACACTGAGAATGTCAGTAGTTGTTGATTCTTTTGTATTGGTCGCAGTTTTATCGTGGGCTATCAGCAAATGTAACAAATTAACTTCGGATAATCACTCTTCTATTTTCCCAGTAAATCATTGTGTTAATATTTCGTATCTATACTTAGAACTTGTACATCATTTCTTATTTTTAGCTTTTCTATTTATGGATCAATTCACGCAAAAAGGGTTTAGATGGTGGCAATTTAAAATTGCATTCTAGTCTTGCTGATCATTGAGATCTGTATTGACATGTATTTAAAATTGTCAATGTTCCTATTGATAGTACATTATTAGAGTCAAAATAAAACAAAGAAAAAAATGTTTTGCACTAGCGCTATCACTTGTATTCAGACCTTCAGGTGAATTCTAAAATATTCAAAAACTGAAGACCTTAATACAAGTGATAGCGCTGCACTAGTGCAAAACATTTTATTGGTTGTTTTGGGAAATACATTTTTGGCAACAGATGTTAATTGTTTAGCTTTTCAGGCATCGTTTTAGGGTAGAAATATTAACAGGTTTAAAATGTTTTTGGTTACTGAGTTTTTTTTTTTATCGTATATTATTTTCTACGAGAATGTTGTATAACAATGAACTGTATCCTCATACCGGATACAGCAGGGTGACAAAATTGTTAAGGAAATGTTTGTGTCGGGTTTCACGTGGGTTAAGATAAGCGGGGATTATCTATCGAATCGCTCCGCTACGTCATCGTTTGTCATAATGGTATACAAAAAGGAGGGCAACATTACTTCCGGTCTAACAGATAATCGTACATATAACGTGGACTATAAATATCATGCAGTGATTGGTTCTAGGATTTAAAATCTTACACGAATGTGACGACACCCGTGATCTTTACAATAGATAATAAATATCGTTAATGTAAATATTACACAACTGGCAAGGATCTTGCCCGAATTTAAGATAAAGTTACGTGACCCGAGTACAACCTTTTGAGACAAACTGACTGAACGGAATGAAACAACTCAAATATGGTCGAATGAAAAACTAGAAAAATGTCATAAAAGCAATATTCAATAATTTTACATAACATTTTAATTTCAGTTTGTCGACATAGATATAAGATAATTGTGTTTAATGTAGAAACATTATAGTCAGTGAAATAAATATCGTATCAGGGAGGTAACTAAGCAAAGATGGTGTGTACTAAAAACGTCGACGAGTGGTTTGGGCCGCTTCATGTTTCCAGTAGGTCTTGAGCAAAACGCGATAATTATGATAGACAGTAAGGCTGGCCAATTCTGATTAATCTTGTTATATATAAATATATATGTATGTATGTATATGTATATGTATATAACTACTTTATATGATATGAACAGTGTGAGTTATTGGCGTCCTTATTAAAAAGCTAGGTCGTAAAATTGCTAGATTGTGGTTCACCTTTAAAAAGATCCTATATAATTAATGATAAACACTTATCACGTAGTATTTCGGTTTGATTTTTTGTGAAAGTGGTTTATTTAGAATTGCATCGATTTTAAGAATGCCCAGCATTTAAATGAATCATTCTGTAAGAATGTTAGGTTATATAATCTAAATGCTAGGATGGACATTTTAACAACCAGCACAATCTGTCCTATAAAGCTCATTTACTAGTGTCATTTTCTATAGTTTTTAGTTTGTACTTGTTTTAATACTGTATAGCTGTTTAGTTTCACAAGGAGAAAATTTCCTGAATGGAACTTATTAGCGGGTAATTAATTTCGCACAATTTTTTTTTTTACGAATGATCTTTTTATTTACTTATTAGGTGTAAGGTATTTTATTCGCAGTTATTTAATTTCGCGGAATTTTCTTTAACCGCGAAAATATAGAAATAAAATCCCCCCGAAAAAAAACTATACAGTATATTACAAATTAAAAATATGTTATGGACAGTTGTGTAAGGCCATTTACGTAGAAGTCTGGTATGATTATTCATTATCAAAAGTGAACTATTTTTATGATAAAGATCTTATAAAAAAGTACATAACAAAAAGATATTATTTTGTTTGCATATTTGCATTATCATATGTGTATATGAATTAACATTATGTTCTTGTTTTTCTTTCCCCGAGGCATCCCTGGCCGAATGGTTAGAGCATCACCCTTTGAACCATGAAGTATCTTACTTCTGGTCAGCGCATGTTAGAGCCCCGCTTGAATCCAAGCTGATTTTTTGTGAGAAAATTTGCCAGTTTACTTGCGAAAGTCTCTTTCCGGGTATATTGTAACCGGGTTCTCTCCTCCAACATAAAAACTGGTCGTCACCGTATAACTGAAATTGTGGAGTGTAGCGTAAACACTATTCAAAATAAAAAAAAAGTATATAGCCATCTGACCAGCACTTATAAAACCCTCTTCGCTGTAAAGGCCAATACACAAGTACCTTCAATTAACTTCCAGTATATTTCATTCTACTTCACTATTCTTCCCTATAAACTTTTATTGTAATAATTTCTTCCTAAATTAGTTAAATGGCTTAGACAAATTATTATTTCCATGTGACGGCATGGTTATATAAATAAACCACGTCTATACCCATGTTCTACGTCTATTGACGTACCATGCCTATACCATCAATGTTTCCGGAGTTACTAAGTATAAATCAGCAATAGTATCTCCAAATTATATAATAGACGAAATATTGAATGCGTCATCTTTCAATTGGAACGCATTTTTAATTTATAAACATTGGTCAAAAAGGAATGAAAACATTCTGGAAGCAGCAGATATGGTATTCGAGCTGTTTGACAATGCGCCGAAAATCCCGATATCCTCACATGACAATGATTTGAATCTTATCCTATATATGAATATAAAATCAGAGATACCTATTCATTAAGAGATTCAGGAGACAATATACCAATTTGGTGATAATTGGACAATACAGACCTACGGAAAATCCAGCAGCAGAGGTGGGACCAGGTCCCACGGATGAGTAAGAACCCACTGTCGACATGTCACATCTGCTGCAAGTCCACATTTAAATCGAAAGTGAGGAATAAATTTACGTCACGAACTGACTCTACCAGATTTAAATACCTAGTTATTGGCTATCAGGATACTTATTTTGTCAAACACCACTCTGATTCTACACATAAATATACTGAAGTTGATATAAAAAACATGCTGGAACTTCTAATAGACAATATATTTGTAATGTTCGGAGACGTGGTCTTTCAACAAACTGTCGGCATTCCCATGGGAACCAATTGTGCTCCTTTATTGGCCGACCTGTTCCTTTATTCATACGAAGCAGACTTCATTCAGAAACTGCTGAATCATCAAAAGAAGAAGAAGCTAGCGGTGTCTTTTAATTTGACATTTAGATATATCGACGACGTTTTGTCAATTAATAATGACAATTTTCATACATATGTCAATGCGATATATCCCAGCGAACTAGAAATTAAAGATACAACAGAATCAAGCACACACGCTTCTTACTTAGACATTTTACTTAATATAAACACAGACGGGAAATTAGCAACGAAGCTATACGATAAACGCGACGATTTCGGCTTTCCCATCGTCAATTTTCCACATTTAAGTAGTAATATCCCTCAGTCACCCGCATATGGAGTATATATTTCACAAATGATCCGATATGCCAGGGCGTGCACAACATATGAAGATTTCATATACAGAGGTAAACTACTCACTGACAAATTATTGACACAGGGATATCGAAAACCGCGTTTAATGTCAACGTTCCGCAAGTTTTACGGTCGGTATAATAGTCTTGTCTGCGACTACTCTGTTTCACTAAGTGAAATGTTGAGTTGCCTTTTCGTTGGCAGTTGTTGAGACGCCTGTACCAAATATGGAGAGGATACACTCCTCACGTGTTTCACTGGACTTGACTGTGGACTCACGGCGGGTGTGACCGGTCGACAGGGGATGCTTACTCCTCCATGGCACCTGATCCCACCTCTTGGTTTCCAGAGGTCCGTGTTTGTCCATTTTTTATCGGATTTGTCTCTGTGTCCTGGACGTTCTATTGATTTACACTTTGGTATCTGAAGTTTTTATATTTTTACCACCGAGTATGTATCACTGCTGGTGGACATATTGTCCCCGAGGATACATATGCCTTTAATGGATATACAAGTACCAAAACATTGCATACTGGATGACACGGCGCCCAGTATAAAAAGGTGTCCTTCTGTGAGGTCTATCGGGAGCACAGACTCACAGAAATTGTTTGGTGCTCCCCGGGTTGTCCTTCGGGACATTAACAATTTAACGTATGTACAGTCAAAAGATGACCAGTTTTGGTATAAACATAATAATGCTTATGTTCCCATAAAAAATTGTCAGATTCCACTTGACGACATTTTTGACAGTTCATTTTCAAATAATATACCAACAATTTCTAAATGTTCTGTCAAAAATTGTAAAACATGTCATATATTAATAACCGATCAAGTGTTCACCAGCAATCTGACAAATAAGCATTACAACACCAGAAGCTGGGATCATCTAGACTGCAAATCATCTAACGTTGTTTACGGAATTGAGTGCGCCTTGTGTGGTTTGATTTATGTTGGCGAAACTAAGGGGCCCTTAAATAAAAGAGTATCTGGTCATCGATTCGAGATTAATAATGGGAGTAACCAGATACTCTATCGACATTTCAACTCTCCTGACCATTCTATCTTGTCTATGAGAGTGCGTGTAATTGAAAAAATATACCACTGGACCAACACAATCCCACCTTGAGTACCCCCTTCCGTAGACAACGTGAAGAATTTTGGATTAAACAGCTTGGCACTGCATATCCCTATGGATGTAATGACAATATACAAAGTGTAGGCAATTTATCAAGCCCACTTTGTAAAGGCGTTAATGTGATGGAACTTTTTAATTCTAATGTAAGACGTAAACGAAGTCATGGACATCGTTCTTACAACAACCGACCATACATACATGATGTCACTTTTTCATCTCTTTTACCTTACGTTAACAAAAAATTGGATCTTCATCACATTCGCGGCAGGCTTTATTCTGTTCCTTTTACAAATCTCAATAAACTTTTTGAAGAAGCAAGAATGAACCCCTACACGGATTCTTCAACCCCAGAGTACATACTGAACTCCGTTATAATGGACATAGCTTATCACAGACTGTTTAAGCCTGCGCGCGTTACAAACAATGACTGTGCTGAACAGAAACGTCTTTTCCTTAAACTTAAATTTACAAATAAAGGCATCGACGCTTTAAACATTGGCAATGTTCTAAATCACAAAAAAGTTCAGTCCTGTATTCCACCATATTTTAAACTGAAGACCACGCCTTGCATTTCATATAGCTATACACCTAGCATCGCATCCAAGCTATTCAATTACAAACAGGTTTTGCAGTGCTTAGACATCAACCATCTTCTACACAACACTGTCACATGTTCATGTGCTTCATCTCCTTTCAAATACAATACTATCGGGCATGTTATTACCGGCGACGTTTCTATTGTTGAAAATGAAAGCCTAAAAAATCTTATTTTAAGGGGCCCTAAATACCGGGAAGCCCGTTCCTTTAATTGGCGTCAGAATTTCACTTTAGTTATGAATTCTGTCGAAGATTATGCCAGACGATGGGCCAAACATGAAGACGAAGAACCAGACACTTTGTCTGAATGGCTGAAAGCCATACGATGGTTGATAAAATCTCGTATTCGAAAACTTAAAGGGACTATGAAAACACGTTATCCCTCTGTATTTAATGATCCAGAAGTAGTAACTGAACTGGATAGGTTACATGACCAATATGTACTGGTACCAGCAGACAAAGCCTCAAATAATATAGTGTTTATTTGTAAGGCACATTACTATAATTGTTTATTAGAAGAACTTGGGTTTAATATAAATTCTGGTAATCCTACATATACAAGTAGCTCACTTTCAAAGGACGAGATCCTTCAAAATCACGTATCCGTATTACGCTCATTTGATATACCTACAACGGATACCGATTTCGAGCTGCCATATTTATATTGGATACCTAAACTTCATAAAAACCCATATAAGCAAAGATACATAGCAGGATCCAGCAAATGTTCTACCAAACCTTACCAAGATATTGACAGCCGTTAAGGAGAAACTTCAACAATACTCTACAGTTGCTTATTCCAGAAGCGGTGTAAATCAGATGTGGATACTTAAAAATTCTAAACAGCTTTTAGAAAATTTGAAGGCACACAATTTTTCTCGAATTCACAGTATCAAAACTTATGACTTCTCTACTCTTTACACTACTATTCCACATAAAAAATTAAAAGAAAGACTTTTCAGCAACATAGACAACTGCTTTTTCACTAAAGGTGGTACCCGAAAATTTAAATACCTAGTTATTGGCTATCAGGATACTTATTTTGTCAAACACCACTCTGATTCTACACATAAATATACTGAAGTTGATATAAAAAACATGCTGGAATTTCTAATAGACAATATATTTGTAATGTTCGGAGACGTGGTCTTTCAACAAACTGTCGGCATTCCCATGGGAACCAATTGTGCTCCTTTATTGGCCGACCTGTTCCTTTATTCATACGAAGCAGACTTCATTCAGAAACTGCTGAATCAAAAGAAGAAGAAGCTAGCGGTGTCTTTTAATTTGACATTTAGATATATCGACGACGTTTTGTCAATTAATAATGACAATTTTCATACATATGTCAATGCGATATATCCCAGCGAACTAGAAATTAAAGATACAACAGAATCAAGCACACACGCTTCTTACTTAGACATTTTACTTAATATAAACACAGACGGGAAATTAGCAACGAAGCTATACGATAAAACGCGACGATTTCGGCTTTCCCATCGTCAATTTTCCACATTTAAGTAGTAATATCCCTCAGTCACCCGCATATGGAGTATATATTTCACAAATGATCCGATATGCCAGGGCGTGCACAACATATGAAGATTTCATATACAGAGGTAAACTACTCACTGACAAATTATTGACACAGGGATATCGAAAACCGCGTTTAATGTCAACGTTCCGCAAGTTTTACGGTCGGTATAATAGTCTTGTCTGCGACTACTCTGTTTTCACTAAGTGAAATGTTGAGTTGCCTTTTCGTTGGCAGTTGTTGAGACGTCTGTACCAAATATGGAGAGGATACACTCCTCACGTGTTTCACTGGACTTGACTGTGGACTCACGGCGGGTGTGACCGGTCGACAGGGGATGCTTACTCCTCCATGGCACCTGATCCCACCTCTTGGTTTCCAGAGGTCCGTGTTTGTCCATTTTTTATCGGATTTGTCTCTGTGTCCTGGACGTTCTATTGATTTACACTTTGGTATCTGAAGTTTTTATATTCAATAATCGTCATCGAACAGGCAACTAAAGTTACTCAACATTTCAGTCAGTGAAAACAAAGATTTATATATGCTTACATTAGAAATTAGTTGTGATGAATCTGACAAATTTAAGTTATGTCAATTGATATAAAGGCACAAAATATTTTCAAATACCATAATGATGTAAATGTATTGGATATGTTTGAAGAATTACAAAATATTTCTTATTTGTTACAAATACTAGTAGATGAACAGTTATCAAATTATTTCTATAAATTAATGTGGTTTCAGTAGAGCTTGCTATAAAATGTTTGTGATTTGTATAATTTTATACAATCGATGATACAACTAGGCCAGTATATCGCCTTTTTTGTGTTCCTTTGAAAATCCCATCATCAATGTTTGATGCATATAACAATACTGATGAGTTAAGCTAAAGTTTGAGTTTTACTATGCTATTTGAAACTTTACATTAATCACAGTATGGATCGTCATACATTACAAACCATCACGTAAATTGTCAATGGCCTCTGCATCGTAGATAAAATTAAAGTCGTTAACCTCTTAATCATAGATAATCTTTATACCTAAACATTATCACCTATTGGTAAGTATACAAAAATTCGAAAGACAGTGTCAGTCGTACCTTTGTCTGACAGGTATTCTGTTTCGTAATGTGTTACTAGTTAGGTCATATACAGCGGATATGACTGGACTAAGAGGGATAACTTTTAAAGAAAAAAAAAACACTGATACCAAAATATTTATCGTTGGGAGATTCTAGATACAATATACAAATCCGGTTAACATTAGACAAATACGGATCTAAAAATTCAGAGGTGGGATCAGGAGCCATGGAGGTCCTTCTCATCTTGACTTTTTTTATTACAATTCAGGTTATTATTACCATTCAGGTTTTTATTACAATTCAGGTTGGCTATCCAATTGTAACTTTTTGCCATCGCAGCTAGAATTGTAATAAATTTATTACAATTCTGGTTCTTCTTACAATTCAGGTTGTAACAAAGCATACCCTGTTGACCGGTCCTTACAAATGGTATAGACCATTCAACAACCACGATCTAACATGTAACTCAACATTCCATCTAGTGAAAAACAGTAATTGCAAACAAGCTCATTATACCGACCGTTAAATTTACAAAATGTTGACATTTAATGCGATTTCCGCCTGCCTTCTGATGATAACTTATCAGTTAATAGCTTCCTTCTGTATACATACGGAATGTTCATGTGCCTAACACTAACTGGTATATCGGATCATCTGCGGGATATAAACACTATATGCAGGCGAAAAGGGATGCACGTATTACTATTTCAAAGTTGACATTAGTAAGACCGCTAAAATACATATCACATCTATGTATATGTATTTTATTATTTTGAATTCATACAAATTCATGAAAAGGAGATTTGTTACATCTAATCGAAAATACGATTCTGTAAACAAATATAATACAGTACAAAGATATACAACAGGTTGACAAGTCGGGCGAAATGTAATTCTTATTGTTGTTTAGTTTGTAATTAACTACGACTTTAGACATAAATGCCTCAAATCGTTAGGTGATAAAAAGTAAATCTTATATGTCAACTTCAGGTAACGGTTAAGACACAGGGTATTTATTTTGGGGGATACCTAGTGTAAAGACGGAAATGAAACGAATTTACTTTCGGAACATCAAATAAATTACATGACAATTCTGTACAATGGGGATTATCTTAATTGAACTATTATTCGGAAAATTTGAGCATTGTTTACATACCTGAAGTTGGACATAAGTTTTGTATAGTATATATAATCGGTGAACAGTTCAGATTCAGACTTCAGAGTGTGATGTAATAAAACATTGAAAATGGATACCAAGCGAGTTGTGAATTAATTCCCAACATGTAACCGACAAACCGTACCGATTATATTAGGATAACCGTATTATTAAATTTGTCGCAATGCTCGGTTGTTCATTTCCCATCTCTGCCTATAATAAGTAAAATATTCAAATAGGAAGCGCATATGCTCTTGATTCTGTGGTCTTTTGTTTCTGATTTGCTGGGATGTATTCCAGTCGTATAGGCCTACGTCAGTATTGAAATAGACATTAGGTCCTATAAACTGACAAAACGTCAATATATAAAAATGTCAAATTAAAGGCCATAGCCAAATTTTCTTCTTTTAATTCCGGCAGAAGCTTCTGTATGAAGTTTGCTTCATAATATATGAATAAAGGAACAACTAGGTCGCTAATAAAAGAGCACAGTTTGTTCCCTTCAGAGGTGGTTTGCTAAATAAAAACCTAGTCTCCAATCACTACATACATATCGTCCATTAGAAATCCTAGCATATTTTCATATCACCCACAGTGTATTTCTGACTCTGGTGAATCAGAGTGGTGAGAGATAAAACTAAGTCTCATGAAAACCAATAGCTAGGTATTTGACTAGGTATCAGAATGTAACAGCTGTTTTGAATGGTTTATCGGCTAAACATGAATTGCAATGGGAATGTCAAGGTTTTAGTTAAAACGGCAAACCTCGGAATACCGACAGGTATATATATACAGAAGTAGGGCGCACAACAACCCTGTATCTCAGAATACCGACAGGTATACAGAGGTAGGGCGCACAACAACCCTGTATCTTAGAATGTCGACAGGTATACAGAGGTAGGGCGCACAACAACCCTGTATCTTAGAATACCGACAGGTATACAGAGGTAGGGCGCACAACAACCCTGTATCTCAGAATACCGACAGGTATACAGAGGTAGGGCGCACAACAACCCTGTATCTCAGAATACCGACAGGTATACAGAGGTAGGGCGCACAACAACCCTGTATCTCAGAATGTCGACAGGTATACAGAGGTAGGGCGCACAACAACCCTGTATCTCAGAATGTCGACAGGTATACAGAGGTAGGGCGCACAACAACCCTGTATCTTAGAATGTCGACAGGTATACAGAGGTAGGGCGCACAACAACCCTGTATCTTAGAATACCGACAGGTATACAGAGGTAGGGCGCACAACAACCCTGTATCTCAGAATACCGACAGGTATACAGAGGTAGGGCGCACAACAACCCTGTATCTCAGAATACCGACAGGTATACAGAGGTAGGGCGCACAACAACCCTGTATCTCAGAATATCGACAGGTATACAGAGGTAGGGCGCACAACAACCCTGTATCTTAGAATGTCGACAGGTATACAGAGGTAGGGCGCACAACAACCCTGTATCTTAGAATACCGACAGGTATACAGAGGTAGGGCGCACAACAACCCTGTATCTTAGAATGTCGACAGGTATACAGAGGTAGGGCGCACAACAACCCTGTATCTTAGAATATCGACAGGTATACAGAGGTAGGGCGCACAACAACCCTGTATCTTAGAATACCGACAGGTATACAGAGGTAGGGCGCACAACAACCCTGTATCTTAGAATATCGACAGGTATACAGAGGTAGGGCGAAGTATTTCATTGAAACCTTGGCTATGTATGAAGTAAGTAGCAATAACTCTGAATATCGTGAGGTATTCAGGGTTATAAATCAACTACCCCATAGATACCTCTAGCTATCCCATAGATATTCAGAGATGTGGTCTGTTATCCCATAGATAACAACCCATTATTTCATAGATATAACAGACATATATGGGATAGCAGGGTTTGGTTTAAATTGCGTGTCATGAATTTAACATGTTCAGTGAAAAACGGTTATGAATGAGAAAAAATCTCTCTTATGAATCATTCTGCAGTATCGTTGTATAAAGAGTAGGAAAGTTGTAGATCTGTGTTTCAACATTATGAACTTAAGAAAAAATGGTTTGTCTTTAAAGACGGTTGATAAAGGTGCACAACTGGTTCTCGTGAAGGTGTTGACGGTTTGGTGGAAGACATGTTCTCCAAACAATACATACTGTCTTTTAGGAATTCCAGGATCTTTTATATCATCTTCAATGTATTTACATGATGAGTCGAATCAGACTGGTGTAAGACGAAATCAGTTTACCATGATAACCAATGTCTAGCCGGTAGCCTATTCAAATTTGTGGGTGCTACGTTTAATGAATCAGAATAATAATAATACTATAATTTATGTATCCTTTAAAATGTTTACTATCAACAGATATTCCTTTAAAATGTTTACTATCAACAGATATTCCTTTAATATCTGTTGATAGTAAACATTTTAAAGGAATATCTGTTCCTCTTGTTTTAGTTTAAACATAATATATTTCATAATACATAATTGTGATATATTTCAAAATGTCATGAAAAGGGATTAGCCAAATGTTATTGCAACATTACGTATTCACTTTCCCCACAATGTTCAACTTTGATAATCATAATAATAGCGGACAGAGTAGCTTAGTTGGTAGAGTGATATATTTTTCATGAAGGTCCCTGGTTCTATCCCCGGTCGTGCCAGGTTATCAGAGGTAAGTTTTGATCTCCTGTCCGTACAGCTCTATGCAGAGATGGTGGGTTTTAGATCGGGTTCGAGATATAAGATTATCCGTACCATCATGGAGTCGTAGAAAACGAACGAAACGAAAACAATATTTTTGTACTTGTGTGTAAACAAACTTACACCCATCATGATGGATAAAAGAAGCCGTTTCTTCAATTTCATTTGAAACAGATAAATTTCCAGGATGATGCACATCTATTTCCATTTATTAAGGTTTGCTTTAGTTGTTCCGGTTTCATAATAACGTGCTGTCAGTCGTCAGTGTCAATCGTTTGGACACGACGAAGAACATTTGCATTTTATAATCACGTCTATCTTAACGAAGATGGTTTCATTTTGGTTTATAAACGTGTAAAATTCGGTGCATGGAATTATCCAGATGGGATCAACTTGAATCCAAATGGACAATAACCAATGATAATGAACAAACATTGTATTCAGTATTGATTAAAAATCAAAGTACAGAAAGTTGAGCTTACAAAATACCAAGTATCTAGATACATGTATACATTTAGATCTAATAATATTGCATATTTTCATTTTGGTGGTAATATGGCTATAAAGTTCACTATTTCTCCTGCATCATGCCTAGCCCTCTTTGTGTTTCCTACAACTTACTACAATCTTTAATTACATGTAATGAAAATTTAGCATAAAATGATTTTAGATCAGATTGAAGCCACTGACACTGTAGGAACACCATCAGAAAATGTAGCATCTCTGCACACAGTTTAAATCTGATGGTAATGATAGGCCACATGCTCAAAACATCCACTGCATAACTTGATGGTCACTTGAGCCATTTTAAGTCACATATTTTCAAATACAATTACAATATTCTTTAACATTACTCTACCTGAAATATGATGTTATGGTTTTGAGTCGAGCATTTCCATTTATATATTAGTAAATAACATCTCTACTTACAAATTTCAGATATGAAAGATTAGAAATATTCTGTTTGTACAATTTTTTATTTTTGTCTGTTCAAACACTTGAGTATGATGTACAGAGTTATGATTTTTATTAATTCATTGCAAATCATTTTATATTGTAATCCCATATTGTTGTGTATTTACAGCAATATTGATTAATTTTTCAGGGAAATCTGAAATCTAGATAAAATGGATGAACTTAGCCCTTGGCAACAGATAACAGATTCCATTCTTCTACAGATTTTTTCATCATTAGATGTATATGATTTGTTGTCGGTATCACAAACATGCAAGGTAAACAAGATTATTGATTTACAGCCTCATCAGGTGACATGAATGTTTAATACGTTTAATAATCAATGATTTTGTTATTGGCCTAGTTATTGTGCTAAGATCTGTTGTATTGGTCTGAGGCAAAGCCTCTGTTCTAAAGAGGTGTTAGATATCTGTTGTAAAAAGGTCTCTGACATATGTTCTAAAAGGTTTCCAATATCTTCTAAAAGGTCTCAGATATCTGTTCTGATTAGTTCTTAGATGTCTGCTGTAAAAAGGTCTCAGATATCTGTTCTGAAGAGGTCTTATATATCTGTTCTAAAGAGGTCTTAGATATGTTGTAAAGAGGTCTTAGGTATCAGTTTTAAAGAGGCTTCAGATAGCAGTTTTAAAGAGATATCAGATATCTGTTATATAGAGGTATCAGACATCTTTTTTATAAATAGAGGTATCAGATATATTTTCTACAGAGGTCTTAGATATCTGTTCTTAAGAGTTCTTAGATATCTGTTCCAAAGAGTTCTCAGATATCTGTTCTAAAGAGGTCTTAGATATCTGTTGTAAAGAGGTCTCAGATATCTGTTATAGAGGTCTCAGACATATGTTCTATAGAGGTCTTAGATATCTGTTGTAAAGAAGTCTCATGTATCTGTTCTATAATAGAGGTCTCAGATATATATTTCAAAGAGATTTTAGATATCTGTTCTAAAGAGGTCTAAGATGTCTGTTCTAAAGAGGTCTTAGATATGTTGTTAAGAGGTCTTGGATATCTGTATTAAAGAGGTATCAGATATCTGTTATAAAAAGATATCAGATATGTGTTTATATAGAGGTCTTAGATATATATTCTATAGAGGTATAAGATATCTATTTAAACAGGTCTCAGATATCTGTTCTATAAAGGTTTCAGATATATGCTCATAATTGGTCTCAGAAATCTGTTCTACAGAGGTGTCAAATATCTGTTCTTAACAGGTCTCAGATCTCCGTCTAAAGAGGTGTCGGATATCTGTTCTAAAGAGGTCTTCGATATTTGTTGTAAAGAGGTCTCGGATATATGTCTTATAGAGGTCTAAGATATCTGTTGTAAAGATATTTCAGATATCTGTTCTATAGAGGTCTCAGATATCTTTTTTAAGGAGGTGTCAGATATCTTTTTTAAGGAGGTGTCAGATATCTTTTTTAAGGAGGTGTCAGATACCTTTTAAACTGGTCTCAGATATCTGTTCTATAGATGTCTCAGATATCTGTTGTTAACAGGTCTCAGATGTCAGATATCTGTTTTAAAGAGGTCTCAGATATTTGTTTTAAAGACATCTCATATATATTTTTTTTTTATAGAGGTCTTAGAAATCTGTTTTAAAGAGGTTTTAGATATCTGTTTTTTAGAAGACATCTGTTTTAAAGAGCTTTTAGATGTATAAATGTTTTGAAGAGCTCTTAAGTATCTGTTCTATGGTCTCAAATATCTCTTTTCATTAGGTCTCAAATATCTGTTTTAAAGAGGTCTCAGATAAAGGAATTGAACCCAGTGCCTCCCATTTATTTAAGCAAAGTCCCTAGCCACTGAGCTAGCCCATGGATAAGATAAAGAATAATGATGTGATTAGTATGAAGACACTTTTCAGCTTTTTTATGTGCTGACTATTTAGCTATTTGATACTTTTATGGATGGGATGGGATGATGGAGGGGGGGAGCATCTAGTGTTTTTATGGTCCGTCTGTCTGTCTGTCTGTAATTCTGTCCCACTTACATGTAAAGTGCGATATTTCAAATTTGGATTGCGATACTGTAACCAAACTTAGATTGTAAGTTTATATAAAGGTTGCTCACATTTCACTGACCTCATATGCCCCTGGGGGTGGGATGGGGTCAAAATGTAGGACATTGCCATATTTAAAGTATACATATTATTTGCCAGTATAGAAATTTGTAGGGACCAGGGGCATTTGTGTTTCACAAACACATCTTGTTAATTTTATTTTTCAATTTACTACTAATACTAGCAGAGCTGTTGAAAACTTCAAAATCTTTTTGACTGACAAACTTATACAATCCATCAGTCCGAATGAAAATCTGTCAGTCCAAAAAAGCAAGTCCATAAATTTTGTTTGAAATTGAGATAAAGACGAATGATATAGATCCAACTGTTTTACATTTCATTTTTTCATATTTTCATCTCCATTTCAAACAAAATCTCACTCATCACTCTCTCATTCTCACTCTCATCTTGCTCACACTTGTTTAACCAAACTGTCTATGTATCAAAACGTCTGTACCGAAAGCTATATCTGCATCTTAAAAAACACTTTGATGATTACATTTAGATACTCCGTACTAGTAATTGTTAGAAATAGTTAATTTTTAATCCTTGTGAATTGTTATGTGTACAAATTTACAATAATTTTAGAATGTTGCATACATCTACATAATCCTATCGCTTGTGGTAGAGTATTTAACTTGCAAGTGGAAGGACCCAGGTTGGATTCTTGGTACTGGGTCATACTGAAATCTTTATTTGTTTGTTTTATTGTTGCTTAACGTCCCACTCCAGAACTTTTCACTCATATGTAGAGGTCACCAAATGCCGGTGAAGGGCTGAAAATTTTGGCCTTTGCTCTGCACTTTCGGCCATTGAGCAGTGAGGGTTTTTTAACGTGCCGACACATACTGTGTCACGGGACCTCTGTTTTTACTGTCTCATCTGAAGGACAGGAAACCAACCTGCCGCCGGCTGGACTCGAACTCACGATCAAGAGTCAAGCGCGCTTCTGACTGAGCCAGGCCGCCTCCCGAAATCTTTGAAAAATGGTAGTGATTCTTCCTTTGCCAAGTGCTCACCATACGAAATGAAAGTCACGGGTCTTTCAGATGAGACTTTAAAATGAGGTCCCATGTTGTGGAAGGCACATAAATGTAGGGCTGTCATTGATAGACTTGATATCGATGTATCGATATAAAAATTGAATTGATACGATAATCGATACATTTTTTGAGTATCGATACATTTCATAATTTCCAAAATTTTCCATTCATTTTACTTCATGTTCTTGAACTATGTAACATTACATTCTGATTGTTTAATTTGTTCACATAAACCATATTTTCCTTGTAATGATTGCTTTTTCATCTTCAGATAGTAAAATACACAATAAAACACCTAATTATTATAAAGAATCTAATTATTCTGAATGCATTTTATAGAAGTACCAAATTATTCAATTTATTGATATATCGATACTTTTTACTTATCGATATATCCATATAGAATTTCTCATCAATGACAGCCCTATATAAAAGAACCCTCACTACATTGGTGTCAGCCCATAATACAGATAAAATTTGTAGCACTTCATCTAAAGCTGGGGATATCTTCATATAAGTAAAAATAAATTGGCTGGATATAAAACAACAATCAAATGTACAAACAATATCTATACAATCCTAGATGTATAGAATCAGGTTCTTATCCCCTCTCAGAACACAGACAGCTTGAGCTAGATTATAGACAATGAAAGAGATTTTTGATATCATATTTTCTACCTGTTATAGGTATGGGATCGTAAATGTTTTGTATAATATTTTCTACCTGTTACAGGTATGGTATCGTATAGCTCAAGATGAGACACTTTGGAAAAGTTTAGTAACATTGAAAATTAACAAGAATGTCACATTACCAGAAGGCAAGGAAAGTTGGAAGTCAGAATATAAACGGCTAGTTTACCACTGTCCAGTCCATCTCAGTGAAGATTTGCATGGTCATGTAGATGAGATTTACCACATAACATTCTCACCTAGTGGGAAATACATATCTACAACAGGCAAGGAAGGAGTTGTTAGGGTGAGATTTTAATGATAGGTGTATTTTAGATTTCATTTTCAAAATTCTGTGTGTCTTTGTTCAGCTCACCAGGCCATGTAGTGGAGATGATCATGAGTTATTGCTATCATTGTACATGTATATATTATCTTAAAGGAGCATTAGATATGAAAGTAAGGACATTAGGTAAGGTCCAGTGTAGTATTCATATACAAATAGTAAGGCAGAGTTTTTCAATTGCAATGAAAAAGAGCTACCAAACCTGGGTTTCTGAAGAAATTTTCACAAAATATATAGGAATTTAGGAATTTTTATGCCTGTGTATATCACTTTTTTGTTATTGCATATCAGTCTATGTAGTAAAAAAGGGGAAACTCTTTTTTGAATAAAACACAGCTAATGCCCCTTTAAACCACCTGTCAAAATATGATTAGTTTGAATCTTCAATCATTTCTAAGATACCCTCGACAAAGCATATATTACTCTTTATTACAGTTCATTGACTGATGTCACAGCTATGGCTTAGATTACAACACATTGATGATTTGTTGTCTCATCTCTTTAAAGACTTGCAAAAGTAAGAGACATTTCATATTTTTCAGCTTTGGAAGTTTGGATATCCAACAGAAGAAATTTCTTACAATAGTCTGTTTACTCCACCAGCATATTCTAGATATTCAAAGTTCAACCAATCTGAGACTCTTCTTCTTGTTGCCGGGATAGTTGGTGCCTTCAGCAGTCAGGGAGCTGTTGGTATTTTGTCTGTAGAAAATGGTAAAATGGAAAATTCTTTTTGTTTTGTTGTTCATATAATTTATGACATAAATTGTTGGGCAAAACAATTATAAACTCGCATCTAAAATGTACATTCATTGTATTTTAGGTGCAGTTATATGGTTTATAGAACATGATATATTTTGCAGTAACAGCATATAGTTATTTTCAGTATAGTCCCTTTTTACCAAACTGCACATAGTCCATTTTCCCTACATTATTTGTGGGCCTCTGTTTCTGAGTGCTTAGAGTATCAGACTTTAAACCATAAAGTCTCTCACTTCTAGTCAGTGTTGGATCTCTGTGTCTGAGTGGTTAGAGCATCACACATTAAACCATGAAGTCTCTCACCTCTAGTCAGTGTTGGATCTCTGTGACTGAGTGGTTAGAGCATCACACTTTAAATCATGAAGTCTCTCACCTCTAGTCAGTGTTGGGGCCTCTGTGACTGAGTGGTTAGAGCATCACACTTTAAACCATAAAGTCTCTCACCTCTATTCAGTGTTGGGGCTCCATGACTGAGTGGTTAGAGCATCACACTTTAAACCATGAAGTCTCTCACTTCTAGTCAGTGTTGGGTCTCTGTGTCTGAATGGTTAGAGCATCACACTTTAAACCATGAAGTCTCTCACTTCTAGTCAGTGTTGGGTCTCTGTGTCTGAGTGGTTAGAGCATCACACTTTAAACCATAAAGTCTCTCACTTCTAGTCAGTGTTGGGTCTCTGTGTCTGAGTGGTTAGAGCATCACACTTTAAATCATGAAGTCTCTCACCTCTAGTCAGTGTTGGGGCCTCTGTGGCTGAGTGGTTAGAGAATCACGCTTTAAACCATGAAGTCTCTCACCTCTAGTCAGTGTTGGGGCCTCTGTGTCTGAGTGTTTAGAATATCCAATTCTCTGTTCAACAGTGAAAATCCTATTGAAATACAATAAGAAATGATGTCACAATATTTTTTGGATGTTTTATATGATATATATATTAAAAAATGATAATGTCTATAAATTTTTGACAAGTGGCTGTATCTTTTTAGCTGATTGAGCTGAAGGCTCAAGTGAGCTATTGTGATCACTCCCCGTCCGGCGTCCGGCCGTAAACTTTTTATATTTTCGACTTCTTCTCTGAAATCTCTGAAGGGATTTTGACGAAACTTTACAGGAAGCAAGTGCTCAAGATCCTTTTTTAGCCTGTCATTTTCATTCATTTTTGCATTATTTCCTCAATTATCTTCCCTTGTATTCACTTTGATGCATTCATTTAAAGTGTTTTACTTGTAATTAGGTGAAGAAATGTTTTTGTTCGAGAATTTTGCAGAAAAGACTGCAAAAAATGAGGGGAGGGGTGCATTTTTCACACTATCAGCTTTTGTTTCAAAACTACTGAAGAAATTTTGACGAAACTTTGCAGGAAGCAAGTGCTCAAGGTCCTTTAGCAAGTTTGTAGTTTTCAGCTAGATTGGCCCAGGGGTAGATCCAGGGCGGGGCAGAATAGGTCCCAAAAAGTACCCTCTTTAGAAATCTTCTTCTACACTACATGAATTGGAAAACGGTTTGTTTCTGAGTGATCTACACGGATGTATGATTCAAGTTTTTATTTTTCATAGAAATCAGAATACTAATTTTTGACGCATTTTTTAGGTCTTTTCAGACTTTATCATTTTCATTAATTTTTGCATTATTTCCTCAATTATCTCCCTTTTCGTTCACTTTGATGCATTCATTTAATGTGTTTTACTTGTAATTAGGTGAAGAAATGTTTTTATGCAAGAATCTTGCAGAAAATTAATTTCTCGATTCTTTTATGAATTTTTTAAGATTGCGAAAAAGGAGGGGGTGCATTTTTCACACTATCAGCTTTTGTTTCAAAACTACTGAAGGAATTTTGACGAAACTTTACAGTAAGCAAGTGCTCAAGATCCTTTTACCAAGTTGGTAGTTTTCAGCCAGATTGGCCCAGGGGTGGATCCAGGGCAGGGCAGAATAGGTCCCAAAAGGTATCCTCTTTAAAAATCTTCTTCTCCAGAACCACTTCATGAATTAAAAACGGATTGTTTCTGAGTGATCTACATGGATGTATGATTCAAGTTAGTATTTTTCATAGAAATCAGAATACTAATTTTTGATGCGTTTTTGAGGTCTTTTCAGACTTTATCATTTTTATTAATTTTTGCATTATTTCCTCAATTATCTCCCGTTGCATTCATAATGATGCATTAAAGTGTTTTAATTGTATATAGTTGAAGAAATGTTTTTTATGCAAGAATTTTGCCAAAATTTGATATCTAGAATTTTTGATAAATTTCTTAAAGCAGCAATATTTATGTTTCTTGGCCAGATCAACCTACATGTACGTATTCTTCTTGGTCTTCTTTCCACATCTTTAGATGGTTCTCAGGTGAGCAATTGAGGCCCTCTTGGACCTCTTGTTTATTAGTGCAAGTCCAATATCTGAAACATTATTTTCGGTATTTTGAATCGTAAGTGGTATGATGTTAACATATCCGCATTTAATGAATTGTTCAGTGATAAGGCCTATATGAAGCCATTGTCAGGTTTTATATATCACTGATCTTAAAATTATCAAGAATTTTAAAATAAGAATTCATTGCTGTACTATCAAAAAGATAAGTAATTTGCAGTTATGCTTAATCAGGTGTGACACTTGATGTGTGTAGTCGCTAATGGCTTAATACTGTAAAAAAAACAAGTATCTACTGTGAATGTCGTCATGGTATATAGGATGTGTTGTTGCTCAAGCTACAGATCTAGATACAAGTCGACTTAATTTTGCCAGATGAAAAGGTTTTTTAGACTGCATGTGTTCAACGCCATTGAGGCCTTTGATTTTTATTTTGCTAATCATTTATAATTATTTGCCATATTACTCAACACTATTGGTGTAATTTTATCTAATTTTGAGGTTTTTTCTCAGTTTAGATTATGCCCCGTTTCTGATCTAAGTTAGAATGTTTTTAACATTGATTTGCACCTTGATATGTATTCTTGTATAAATTCACCAATTCAGATTTGACAAAGGACTTGCCTTTCAGTCCTTTGATTGTTAGTTGTACTAAATCAACTACCAGGTACATACTATATACTGGTAATTCAACAAAATGCATTGATTGGATCCTATTATTTAATTTTTCAGATTTAGCCTTGTTATACTATGTGACAGGGGAATACCCTAATTTCCGTGGTGCCTGGCTGGATGACACAACCTTTCTTAATGCTGGTCATTATTTTGATGAAAGAACATATTTCAAACTGGATGCTCACAAGGTAGATTTACAAAGTTATCAATTGTTATTCTTTCTCTTAAATGTATGTTGGTGTGCTGACTTTCCAATGCTGGGATACAAAAATGGGATATGTCCATTCATTCTTCCGTTTGTCGGTCCATCTGGTCAATGTTCCAGGAGCATAGGTCAGTAACTGTTCAAGATGACTTTGCAACACTTCATGTGCTAAACTTCAACCTTGAAGCCTAGTAATGCCTTTTGTTATTGTGGAATTTCTATTACCACAGGCAAAGCTAAAATTTCTAATTTCCTAAACTTATCATTTCATTACTGTAAATCTGAAAATTTTCGAGGGACTTAATTTTCAGGAAACACCCATTCTGATTTTATTCATGAGATGATAATTTCACAATTTCAAATACCCATTTCATCAAACTATTATTGTACCGTAATCGGCCGTGTATAATCCGCACTCTTTTCACTCTAAAATTTGTCTCAGGGATGGGGGTGCGGATAATACAGTACAACAGGTTATTCGAGCATTTTTTTCCATGGGACTTAGTAAAAAAAAAAGTGCAGAAGATTTGACGTTGGATGGTAAATTTGTCTTTATTTGGCCAAGTTTTTTCGTAATCAAGATGTTTGTCTCAATTTATTTCTCCATTGCTTTCTGTATGTGTTTATTGTTTACGGTGATGGTGAATAAATGTTTGATAAATGAATCTTGTCTTCAGTGTGTGTGCATGTGTATTTCAGTTTACAAATTGCCTATAAAATAGCTCATTGCAAAGTTGGTCAGCGAGTGACATTCAGACTGTCAGATTGCCGATTGGTAACCAGGCATGGCTTTAATCATAGAATATCCATGGGAAACAGAATAGTACAGTACCTGTGTGTCCTGTTAACCTTCCTCGTAGAGTTTTATGCTATTATTGAAAATATGAACAAAGTCAACTGGAATTATAGTGATTATTTCACGCTTGTAGTTGACAAAGCGAACTGCCATACTGTAACTGTAAATAAGGGAGTTACACGGAACAGCATATGTAGTATCTTGTAGTTTCGTACTTCAGATTCCCATTTTGTAGTTTTACATTTATTTCAAATTTCTTTGTATCATATTTTCTTTTATTTAATAAATATTTCTCTATTTCTGTCAAATACCGATCTTAGGATTGATATTTAAAATCAGTCTGATTTTCGGTCATACTAATGCCCCAGTAATTTGCCATGTATAAAACCCAGATGCAGGTTGGGCCTAAAAGCACGAACACCTTTTTTTCTCCGAGATCTGATGCTGATCTGATAAGACATAAATGTGGATTATACACGGCCGACTGCGGTACTTCATTATAAAAGTACATTGTACTTCAATACAAAAGAACATTGCATTGTGCCTTTCAGTTTCACTTTCAGTATCAGGTTAGAAAATTTCGCAAGAATTGTATTTTCGCAAAGAAGAGCTCTCACAAAATTACGTGTAAATAAAATTCTCATGAAGAAAACCAGATTTACTGTATTCATATTCAGTTTAATTTTTCAGAAAACTTAGGTCTTCTCTTTCGTAACCATTCAGTATCTTTATACCTTACTTGTAAACTTCAATTTTCAGGTGCCCGAAACACCACCAAAGAAAAAAAACATGTCTACTTTTGAATGCAATAGTCGTGGTGTACAAGTGCTAAAGACATTTCCTTGTAATCCTAGGAACGATTTTGTGCACATAATAGAACCAGAGAAATGGAAAACAACACATTTAGAAAAATTAATTGTCTGTGATGTAGATCTAGAAATGGACTCAGATGAAATTGTGTGTGGAGACAAAAAAGAATTACAATCTGAAAGAATGATGAATGTCACAGATGATGATGAGGATGTAGATGAGGATAAATTATTTAGGATAACAGAAGAACGAACACTTAAAGATTTTGTTGGCTTAAACCAAAAAATAGTGCTGCTGTGTCATTCTTCTAGACAACTTAGATATGAAGGATGCATGGCATTCTATAATATTTCATCAAACTCAGTGAAAGAAGTATCAACACCATTTAAAACAATTGAATTAAAGGCTGGAATTCTGGGAGTAACTCTCACACTGGATCACAGGTAAAAAAAAATGCATGTGTATATATATATATATATATATATATATATATATATATATATTTATATATATTCTCGTTCCTTTTGGCTCTCTGTCTGTTTCCAGTTGTCTATAATTTAGTGCCTATTATTAGTGTATTGCTCTGTTGTCTTTGTTCTGTTGTCTGTTATCTGTTGTCATTTATCCAGTGTCTATTATCAGTGCATTGTTCTGTTGTCTATATTTACCTCACCGGGAGCTATTACATGTATCCAGAGAGCTAATGCTATATCTCCATTGTGTTTTTGTCTGTGCCTCTGTAGACAAAACTTTTACCTGGCCTATAACTTTTTAATCAGGAGGGACAGGGCTTTGATATTTCACATATAGATTCCTTTTGACCAGAGCTTTCTTTTGGTACTTTGACTTTTGACCTTGTGACCTTGACCATCTCTTCAAGAATTTTAACTTCACCGTATCTTTTAAACCATGAGAAACAGGGCTTTAATATTTCATATTTAGATTTCTTATGACCAGAGCTTTTATTTGGTACCTTGACTTTTGACCTAGTGACCTTGACCTTGGACTTCGACATACAGTGAAACCTGTATATAGGGGCCACATAAGGGACCAGAAAATATTGACCTTTATGTGCAGGTGACCCTTATTCACAGGTTCAATTTAGTTGAAGTATGCAGTCAAGGGACTTGAAAAACTGACCTTTATAAACAGGTAATCCTTATATAGAGGTGGCCACTATAGCAGGTTTTACTGTACTTTTCAAAATTTTTAATCTGAGCTGAAGGAATAAAAAAAGTCCTTTGACCTTAAATTCTTACAGCTGTGGGTCAAATACCTATTTTGATAATTTACACCCATTTCAGCGAGCTGTGTTGTCTTCTGACAACTTGTTATTTTGTCTTTTGCTCTGTCTATTTTCTGATGTCTATTATCCAGTGTCTGTTATCAGTGTATTGGTCTGTTGTCTATTTTTCTGCCCTCTGTTGTTCTGTCTATTTTCTTTTGTCAATTTTCAGTGTCTATTTTCAGTGTGTTCTTGTTTATTTCAGATTTTTAGTGTACAGTATAAGACAACTGGACGAACAAGAGGAACAAAATTTTTTTGGTGGTTTATATGATATTAGCATACAAGTAAGGATATATGATTTATATCAGGATTGTCATTTAACCACAGTGTATACCGGAGGAAATGCTATGTCAAATTCTCATCTGAGCTACATTTTCCCAGATCTCAGTCCAGATTTTGTGGCTGGGTATGTATAATAATATAATAATAAATAATTTTCTCAACTAATCATATTCCAGAATTATGTTACCATACTCAATTTGAATAAAATTTTCAATATGCAGAATTTATACATCATGAATCTAGATTCAAGGTTTTCTTTTACCTTACCAGTTAGGAAGGGCCAAGTGAACTACATGTATTGCTGTAGCCTAACGTTTGTTGCCATCCATCCGTTAACCTTTCCATTTAAACAACTTCTTCTCAAGAACCACTTGACAGATTTTAACCAAGTTTGGCAGGAAGCTTGCTTTCAGGAAGGGGCTTCAGGTTTGCAAACAAAAAGGGGCTACATGTAGTACCCATATGGGATCCTGAAGGGGCCAAATAATAGGTTTTCTTTCAAATTTTGTATAAGTTATTGTTAAGACAACATCTAAAAAGTTTGTGATAGTAATTAAAATCTGTTAATAAACAAGTCATTAGTGGGTGCTTCAAATTTTAACTTTTAAACAAATGGCTTATTTTACTCAAAACTAATTTACTTTTTGTTTACAAAGATATATTAGAAAGTCATATTTTAGAATTATCTAAGTAAGAATAATTGAGACGAAGTTTCAAGGTAATGGTGTCAAAGGTCAAGGTTACAGACACTTAAGTAAACAGAAAATAAACATCTGTTGCATAATTGGCCAAATTTGCCAGGTTAATGCCTTAAGGCCTTTTGTTCCTTGTTGTAACACTCATACGATGTAATTCTTGAGAACACAAACACGTACATGCACACTGAAAAGAAGAAATTATGTTAGAGTTACCTCCTTTATACCATTCAACTTCTTAAAATAATCACCTATAAACTGACATTTAAAAGTAAATTTCAAGGTCATCTGAACCAAAGGCTCATGGTGATCTCTTGCAGTTGTCTTTTGCCTTTCGTCTTGTGTCATCTGTTGATAATTTTTCTGCTGCAGCTTCAAGTTTGCTAGGAGAAAGGGCCAATTTCCATAGGGTTTCATAAAGGGGCTAAGTCTTGGTATATCTTCTCATGAACCCATGATCAGTATACATTTAAATTTGTTACACATAATTGCCAAGTCAATATCAACAAAGTTTGAGAATTGGCCATCATTAAAAAAATATTTGTTTAATGTGTGCGAAACAGAAGTTTACTTCTACTACTTCCACCACCACTACATGGTTCGAAATTAGCAGTAGTCTGCCAGTCTAAGACCATAGTAACTTTTGCACTGGACTAGTCAAGGTTGTGCTTCATCTAATCCAGTTGAGTAGTAGAAAATCTGTATAAACATTAAGATATGAACATGGGCAATGAAAAATGATAGTGTATAATGTATGTATATTGAACACCACAATTACCTTTTCAGCCCCATCAATTTTTTCTCCACTCAAACTAAGATAGTTGCTTTGACTCATGAGAATATAAAACACAAAAATGAACAACTAATTAACTCTGGTTAATCACCGATTCAGTAATTATGTGTCAAATTGGTAGTTCGTCATACCACTTTGGGACTAGTGAATTTGTCATAGGACCAGTAAAATTTGTTTCTAACTAGTCCAACTGACTAGTGAGACAGAAATGCTAAATTCGACCCCTGCACTACCACTACCACCACCACCGATATTGTATACATTTATAGATAGTACCAGTATGACCATGTATTGTTATTTTCTTTGTTTCAATGGAAGTTAGTACAAATATGATCATCTATTGTTTTCATTTGTTTCAGTGGT
>BROG01000830.1:160000-290984 GCA_030159075.1 Atrina japonica
TGGCTATAACTGTGACCTTTACTGGGTTCTATCTGTTACCTTTACTTGTCTATAACTGTGACCTTTAATTGGTTCTGACTGTGACCTTTAGTTGGTTCTAGCTGTGGTCTTTAATTGACTAGCTGTGACCTTTACTAGGCTCTGTGGCCTTTGGTTCTAACTGTGATCTTTATTTGGCACTAACTGTGACCTTTACATGTCTCTAACTGTGACCTTTACTTGGCTCTAGCTGTGGTCTTTAATTGACTAGCTGTGACCTTTACTTGCTTCTAAATGTAATCTTTAATTGATTGTAGCTGTGATCTTTACTGGACTCTAACCATGACCTTTACTTGGGTCTAGCTGTGACCTTTACTTGGGTCTAGCTGTGATCTTTACTTGGGTCTAGCTGTGATCTTTACTGGACTCTAACCATGACCTTTACTTGGGTCTAGCTGTGACCTTTACTTGGGTCTAGCTGTGATCTTTACTGGACTCTAACCATGACCTTTACTTGGATCTAGCTGTGACATTTACTTGCTTCTAACTGTGATCTATAATGGACTGTATCTGTAACCTTTCACCTCTGCACAACTTTGGGTCTGTCCACATGTTTTTTGAATAGCAGGTGTTTTTCCATAACATACATGTTCATGTATGAATACAGTAAAACAATTGAATCATTACTGGGTAATCTTATTTCAATGATATATTTTTATGTATATGTTTTCACATTTACTTTTAAAATCAAATGTCTGAATGGATCCCAGACTTAGCCATACACCATTGAGAAGATTTTGTAGTAACAGTGCTTTGTAAAATTACAGTACTACAGGGCTCACACCATTGGTATATTGAATATAATAGATGTTTGTCTGTCAGCAAAAAATAATGATCTAAACATTGGCCAGAGACATTAGTCTAACATTTCACCTCCAATTCTCATAATTGTTATTATATTGTTATTTTATATTTACAGAGCATTTTTATGTTTTGAGTGTACATCATATTATACACGAGTCTTTCGTCTCTTCATTTAAAGAACCTTGTTAGTAGTATCAGGCAGATATCACAAGACAGGTCATTTTGTTATGTTTATGTTGTAATACAATGCACTAATAAATGAATATCTGAAATTTGAATTTCATGTTTCTTATTAATTAGTAAATTACTGGCATGTGTGTGTGTGTGTGTGCACGCCTGTGAAATTTTACAAAAAATAGAGTTCCTGAGAAAGTCATACTTCCTTGAAAAATTGTTGGTTTTCTGTAATGCAACTCGCTAATTTTTTTACTATGAATAGTTATGTAGAATTTTTTTTTTTTAGGTCACCTGAGTCAAAGGCTCATGGTGACCTATTGCAATCGTCTTTTGTATGACTGCGTCATTAACATTTACCGGTACACATCGGCATCCCCATGTGAAGCCACATAAAGTTTGCTAATGAAAAGGGGGTAGGACCCATAGGGGCCCCAAAAAGGACCAGAACTTGGTATATCTTTAAAAGTCTTCTTTTCATGAATCAATGATCAGATGACTTTCAAATTTTGTATGCATGATTAATAAGTTAATGTCAAAAACTTTTGCAAATAAAAATGAAATCTATTTATAAACAAGCCACTAGGGGGTGTTTCAGTAAGGCAGGGTATAACTGTATTACAAATTGTATAAGAACTCAAAACTGATCAACTTTTTGTATACAAAGATATATGTGAAAGGTGTTAGGAATTATCTAAGGATCATTTTTACAAAATTCCAAGGTCACAGACACCTTTGTAAACAGAAAATATAAGTTTTCTTGTCAAATTTAAGACATTTTTGACTTCTCAAGAAGCAGTGGACTAATTTTAACCAGTCTTGACAAGAATTTTCTCAGGTGACAGTTAAGGCCCATTGGGCCTCTTTTTTTTAACCTATAAACAATATACATACACAATAAAAGCAATGTGACCATACCAGAAGCCCATTAAAAAAAATCTCGAAATGACAATAAAAAAATATGTGTCGCAGGATTTTTAGTGAGTCGGTTGAGTTACAGCAAACCAACAGTTTTTATGGATGGCTTTACAAGAACTAGGGATTAATATTAATTCTGGTTATCCTACATACACCTGTAGATCTAGACCACTTTCACAGTGTGAAATCCTTTTAAATGACATCAGTATTACGCTGTTTTAATGTAGGCCTACCTAAAACAAATATTGATTGAGCTACCATATTTAGTTTCAACATATTTATATGTCAGGAAAAAAATACAATTAATCATCATACATATATATTTATAAATTGAATTGAATTGGAAAAAAGTTTACAGCTAATATTAATTCCTCTCCTGTGTTACATAACGAGCAGTATCAAGAAAAGAGACGTTTGTTGAACACATGATGATAAATGTGACAAAGTGGTGGGAAATACATATGTAAGAGACAGAGTAAGAGAGAAGAGGTCTTAATTTAAACAAGAGACTTACAAAATTGTAGAATGTATTGAAACAAACATATATCAAACACATTAAATCAAATTACGAATGGCATATAACTATAATACACTCAGTATGTACAGTCATGTGACATGTATTTTGTCACTTATGTTATTTTCTTCTTTGTTTTATATAAAACAAACATTTTTTAAATGCTGGTAAAATCCGCAAATCATACCAGAATTTGGCAGTACAAGTTTATACATGTAGTAGGATAATTTCATATTTCTAACATAAATGCATTTTAATATCATGTTTATTTACAGAAATGACACTATTTTTCTCACGAATAATTTTGTAAATTCCGTAATTATTCTTTCAGTTCAATCAAATATGTCAATATTTACCTGATAAAGTTTTATCCTCCACAAAATATTTATGTTCTCAAAATAATCAAAGAGTAGGCCTATATATGTCTTGTGACTAGGTTATAAATAAGTTGAAGAAAAAAAACTTACAAGAACCTTTTACATTTCATACTGAATTCTTGAACACTTAAAAAGACCAGTCTCTTAAATTGGAAAGATTTTATTTCTTCTCCAAAGAAAAGTAGATTACTATCTATAAGTGGAATTACATAGCAAGATCAAGCAAAGTTACATCAAACCTTTATCTATACCAGCGATATATAAAGCTAATATTTATAATTGATATATAAATATACTGATACCAAACTACTGACAGAAATCAAGGGGAATCTTCAGCAATACTGTACAGATTTTTACTCCATGGAGCATTATAAATCATAGGTGAATACTAAACAAGAGGCTCAAGTGGGTCTAATGTGCTCACCTGATTGAGAATCATCTACAAATGTGGATAGAAAAATACAATGTAGGCTATGTATGTTGATCAGACCAAAACATATAAATGTGGTATAGCACTAACCAACTCCTCTTTTTCAAGTCTTGAAAAAATCATTAAAACCTTCTAAAAATCACATTTTGGTAAAATTCTTACCAAAAAAAAAAAGTTTCTTATCCTTATTACAGGTTAAACACACCGCATTAAATGAATGCATCGGAGTGAATACAAAGGGAGATAATCAGAGAGATCATAAAAAAAACTAACTAAAAAGGCAATATTCAATTCATGCAGACCTTCTGGAGAAAATTTTCAATCAGTGATACCCTCTGGGCCTATTTTGCCACACCCTGGATCCACCCCTCAGCCGATCTGTCTGAAAAATACAAACTTGATAGAGGATCTTGAGTGATTTCAGAGAAAAAGTCAAAAATGTGAAAAGTTTACTCAAATGAAAGAGTGATCATAATAGCACACTTCATCCTTCATAAATGAAATGGATGATAAATGAAATGAATGAACAAAGTGAAGGAATGAATGGAGTAGAGAATTGAATGAATGAAGTGAATAAATGGAATGAAATAATGTAACAAATGAGTGAATGAATGAATGGAATGAAATAAAAATGAATTGAATGAATGAATGAATTGAATTGAATTAATGTAATGAAATGAATTAAATGAATTAATGAATGAAATGGATCAGTGATTGAAAGCAATGGATGAATAAATGAAATTGATGAATGAATGAATGAATGAATGAATGACTGAATGGACTGATTAAAATGAATGAATGGAAGTAATTAATGATTGAACCAATGAAAAAGATGAACGAGACTTTTTCAAAAGTATTAGTGGCAGTCCATACAGTTGTGCAATTTTAAAAAGACAACAAAATATACATACTTGTACTAATTACTACTTAACAAAGACAAACTAAAGGGAAACATTTCACAGCTTTAAAACAGGTAATAATGAGGAACCCTACTTCAAAGAGACCCATCTATTACTCATTATTACTGATACACCGCCCAAAAAAGGTATAATTGTCCGGATTAACACAGCTGAATTAGGACTAAAATCTATTACCGACCTCGTAATTAAAACACTTTACCAATCAGGTCGGCACGTTCAAACATTAAAACCAGGAACCAATTAATACACAGATATACAGCTCCAAATTATCTTCCACGTAAATAAATAATGGTTCATTTGACCGATATTTCCGCATTCATCCTTACGACACAGAATACATATGAGTTCCAACCATGCCTGAGAGAATAAACAAAGGTAAGATAGAACTTTTTATTATTTTTCTTGAGGTATAAAAACCATGCTTGCGAGTTTAACTACTTTTAACTGTGATATTGTAACTGTAATACGTGTACTCTGTAATTATGTAAAAAAGATTTCAAAATTCTAAACCATTATACACATTATATATATATATCCATACATTTCCATAAATCGTTCAGAATTCGTTTTAATTTTTCTGAGTGTCAGATTAGTTCTATACCTCATTTGGGGTAAACAAGATTTGGAAATATTTCATTACAAATTTCATTGTAACACTGTAATTATGTTTAAAAAGTATCAAAATTCTAAAGCGTTATTCAAAATCAATATATATTAACATATAATATATATATAGAACATTTCCATAAATCTTTTGGGACTTTTTTGAGATTTTCTGAGTGTCAGATTAGTTCTAAACATCATTTTGGCTCAAGGAGATTTTGAAATGTTTTATAAGTTCCTATATAAACTTCAATCTGCCAGATTGATATTTTATACTAATGTTGAACAGTTTGGTCAAAAGTAAAACCACTGCTATCTAGCTAGACACGTGTTTAAAAAGTAAAGAATTACGAAAATTTTGCTTCCTATAATCATAGATTAATTAATAAATGACTGAATATACTACTGATATAAATCAATATATCAATTCTCAATAATTCATAGGCCTAACTTTCTGCCCCGATTTTAAGCGATGTTTTGTGGTAAAATCAGGATTTACCACAAAAAAATCGCTTAAAAGTCTTATTTTTACCACCAAAAAAATCGCTTAAAATCGGGGCAGAAAATTCGGCCTAATCAATTCATTTACAAGTGTTTTGTCTGTCTGTCTTTTAAACTTTTAAAATTATTTGAACCTACAACCTGTTTTATCAATGAATCGCCCGTATATACAGGATACTAAAAAAATCCCGTTCGAATATCTAGTAACAGATATCATTATTGAAATACTGAACTAAAAATATCGTAAATGTAATAAAATGTAAAAAAAAAAACTTCTACTTTTAGTTTTTACTGACCAACTTCAAAATATTGAATAGCGAACTATACATGACCTTTGAGTCTCTGATAAAAATGATTATTGAGTATCAGTATGGGTGTAGGTAGAGACAACCTGCTGAACGACTCGATTTCATTCGGAAACTCCATAATGTTGGGAAAATATTTTGTTGTATCATGTGTACAGGTATTGCATATACATGAATTTATCATAGTTACATTAAATGACCCATACCTGTTCTACAGGTTAGGATATAAATAGTAACGTTAGCACGTGAAAGGTAATATTTAGGGTAGTGGCGATTTGAATGGTCATTCGAAGGCTCTCACTCAGTGTGTTCACAAGCGTATTGCTTTTGTCTTTGATTTGTTACTACAATGATTAGTGAATCTGAAGGTAATTTACTTCAAGAGGATCAACCCGCTTTTACACAGGCAAGTAAAAAACTCTCTAGTTCCAGTGATTTTTCCGATGCCGTGAATTTGTTTCAAACATTGATTCAAAATCAATTTCAATCACTTGAGAAAAAATTTGAGGAACGAGTGTCGGCCAACACCCTTTCCATAAAAAAAGAAGTTAACTGAGTCGGCTTTCGAAAAATTGAAGGGGGAAGGAAATAAAATTCAATACAAATTCAATCTTGAAATTATAGAAGAATTGGAACAAGTTTCAAAACTTCTCGAAAAGGACTCCAGCTCAGAAACTTTGATAAATAAAATAATAGACAAATTACGCATCCGTAATAAACATATCAGAATTGTAGATGCTTCCCCCGCCGGCTGGCGTACAGTTTCGGAATACAAAACAAATGAAATCGCCGATAACTCAGATGACGAAAAGAAAATTAGAAACGCGGAGCAGCGAGCCATTAAACTACAGAGGACAAAATCCAACAACCGATTTAATCCATATAGAGGTGGATCCAGTAATCCGTCCGCAGCAGCTGGCTCTCAGGCTCAGTTACAGACCCAGTATAATATTACTAATTTTCCTACTCCTCGCCACCAACAATTTGGACAACAGAACCAGCCCTTTCGTCCCTATACGAATAGGAGAAATAGGCCCCTTCCAACCGACTTGTGCTTCAAGTGTTTTCAGCCAGGGCATTGGCAGATCAGATGTCCCCTCAACGCCGCAACTAACATGCAGTCAAACAGTCAAAAAACAATGATGACAAAGATAAGTATTGTGAGTCTTATACAAGTCACGTAGAATATTTTCGTTCTGAACGAACAAAACTAATCCATTCAAGTGATTCTGTCAAAGGTAGCCTTTCTAGTAAATTTAATTTTTGGCAAAATCTTGGTACTTATGATTTGATAGAAAATATAATAAAAAATGGTTATTCTATACAATTTATTAACCAGCCTCCTCCAATGTTCACTAAGAATAATCTATCTGTGTACTGTTACGGGTTTCCGGATTTTAATATCCGTCTTTGATTTTTCCATTTAGAATGTTACTTGCCCGGATCTTTGCAAATGTCGAGGCGGAAAATTCATTTTCTGTTAAAATAAGGTGTTGACTCTGCACAGATTTTGTACCCTCTCCGGGGGTTTTTGGATCGCAATAAAAATTGCACAGTACAAAATCTGTGCAGAGTCAACACTGGGGAAAGTGACAGAACTATGCTAGAGTTGGGAATGTTTCTCCCCTCCATGAGAGCCCTGATTTCCTTAGGAAAACATGTTTGTTGGACTTGTTTTAACACAAATGTCTCTGCCTCTTGCAGTTCTTGACTCTTTAGTGGTGACACAAAGGGTTTAAGTAGTTCTCGTGAATTTGTGTAATATCTAACTACTCGTTTCAGACGAGCAATAGCAGAGAGAAGACTGTACCAATTGGAAAATTTCTCAAAACGGTAAACACCTATATTGTCTTGTGAATCACAAATGGTTTTTGAAGTGTTTATCACTGGTCTGACTTCTATGTCAGTTTTTGGGTTAATCAAAGGATACTCTGTAGTGGATAACAAAAACTGGTCTAGTGTCATGCAAGAATGTGGGTCCTAGTGTCCAAGCACTTTGCATAATATCGGTTGCTGCAATAGACCGTGTGGCTATATCGGCTGGATTTTCCTCAGAAGATACATATGTCCATTGATTAGGGGATGTTGACTGACGGATAATATCCACACGATTACTTACATAGACATAAAAACGACGACGTTCATTATTTATGTAACCCAACACAATCTTACTATCTGTATACATAGTTATAGAGTCAATGTCAAATGACAAGTGTTGAATGACCGTATCTTTAATACTGCAAGCAAGTACAGCGGCACATAACTCTAGACGGGGAATGGTATGGCCATGTAGGGGTGCCACTTTAGCTTTGCCATGTACAAAGCTTATATGGTGATATCCATTAATGTCAAAAATCTTCAGATATGCCACAGCGCCTATAGCTCTATTAGAGGCATCAGAGAACAGGTGTAGCTCTCTACGGGTAACTTGATTGGACATGAGATTAGCATAACATCTAGGTATTGCAACTGACTCCAGGTTTCCTAGCGAGTCCTTCCATTGCGCCCAACGTGTGGAGAGTTCCTGGGTAAGTGGTTCATCCCAGTCTGTCACTGTAGACATAACATTTCGGAGAATGAACTTCCCTTGTATGGTCACTGGTGACACAAATCCTATAGGGTCATATAAACTATTAATAGTTGCCAAAATACCCCGTTTTGTGAACGGTTTGTCATCGTGATACACTTGAAAGGTGAATGAGTCTGTATATATGTCCCAACTAACACCTAAGCTGCGGTGCAACGGTGCTTGACTTAAGTCAAGTGTGACGTCATTGATCTCCTTAGCAAGGGCTTCTGTAGGAAAAGATTTGATCACGTCCAATGAGTTCGACAAAACTTTGTGTAGTCGAATGTTCCCCTCCTCTTGTAAAGTAGCTTGAGTACGGGAAATAATACTAACTGCTTCTTCACAGGTGTCGACAGATATCAGGGCATCGTCAACATAGAAATTGGTGACAATGGTCTTCTATGCGTTGGAGGACGTTTAAAACGTTACAAGACAGCAGATACATGTGGCTTTCATCCAGTCATAATTCCAAGAAGGCATCATATTGGAGAACTTATCATTCGCCATTATCATGAAAGTATTCATCACCAAGGGCGCCACCTAACTGAAGGAAAAATTCGAGCTTCAGGATATTGGATTATAGGAATGAAGCGACAAGTCACCTCATTCATTTATAGATGTATTTTATGCAGAAAGCTCAGAGGACGTTTTGGTGCTCAAGTGATGGCAGACCTGCCTGAAGAGAGAATCACACCCTCACCACCATTTACCTTTGTGGGCGTGGACACATTTGGTCCATGGAATATTGTCGTCAGGCGTTCAAGGGGTGGCCAGATCAACCCAAAACGATGGGCTATAATATTCACCTGCCTTGTATGTCGTGCAATTCACATAGAAGTCATAGAGGAGCTTACTAGCTCATCCTTTATAAATGCTCTGAGAAGGTTTATATCAATAAGAGGACCAGTGCGACAATTCCGGTCAGACCGGGGAACCAACTTCATTGGAGCCGCACAGGAACTTGGGATCAACTCAATTTTTGTGGAGGATCCTACTATCAGGACATTCTTAAACAAGAACAATGCATCTTGGGTTTTCAATCCTCCCCACGCTTCACACTTTGGTGGTGCATGGGAAAGGATGATCGGGACAACCAGAAGAATTTTGGACGCAATGTTACTGCGCGCACTAATGCAAAAGGTGTCACACATGAAGTACTTACAACCTTCATGGCGGAGGTATGTTCAATCATCAATTCGAGACCCATAACTCCTGTCTCATCAGATCCCGAAGATTCTTCCATATTGACGCCCAATATTCTGCTCACTCAGAAAATAAATATACTTCCTGATAACTTACCTGATCTCAATATCAAGGATGCCTATCGTGCTCAATGGAAACATGTTGTTATTCTCGCTCAAGAGTTCTGGAAAAAGTGGCGTGAACAGTACTTATCTGGTCTTCAGATCAAACGCAAATGGACGTCTACTGAACGCGACCTCAAAGTGGGAGACGTAGTGTTAATGCGAGATGACCAAGTGCATAGAAATAGTTGGCCAATCGCTATAGTCGAGAAAATCTATCCAAGTGAGGACAATCATGTGCGCAAAGTGCAAATTCGTATCGGAAAGGACCGAAAACAATATATTCGCCCTATTTGTCAACTGGTGCCATTACTATCTCAGTGACTTGATTCAAATGTTCAGTTTTGATTACTACTAAGTACTTGTACTTGAACTTTAATTCACAAGCTAATGATCAAACCTTTCATATTCGTATAATTCTAGATAATTTCATTGGCATGTTTTTTGTAGATTTGATTTAGTTAATAGTGATTTTAAGTAAAATCAGGAGGGGAGTGTACTGTTACGGGTTTCCGGATTTTAATATCCGTCTTTGATTTTTCCATTTAGAATGTTACTTGCCCGGATCTTTGCAAATGTCGAGGCGGAAAATTCATTTTCTGTTAAAATAAGGTGTTGACTCTGCACAGATTTTGTACCCTCTCCGGGGGTTTTTGGATCGCAATAAAAATTGCACAATCTGCTTTGAAAAACAAAAATTTTGTTCAAGAGAAGGTTAATGAACTTCTTGTTTCTAATAGAATCGTTCAAGTTCCTTTTAAACCCTATATCGTTAGTCCATTGAGTGTAGTAGAAAATAAGACAAAACAACGGCTGATTTTAGACCTCAGCAGACTCAATATATTTGTCAAAAGAGAAAAAATTAAGTTTGAAGATCATAAAGTAGCACTTCAGTATTTTTTTTGAAGATTGTTATTGTATAAAATTTGATCTAACTTCTGGCTACCATCACATCGACATTTCACCCGATTCTCAGACATACTTAGGATTTTATTGGGAAGGTCATTATTACTGTTTTACTGTTTTACCATTCGGTCTTTCCTCTGCTCCATTTATTTTTACAAAATGCTTACGACCAATGGTCAAATTATGGCGAGAAAATGGAATAAAAGTAGTTATATATCTAGATGATGGATTTTTAGTATCCCCTAGCTTTGAGTCTTGTTACAAAGAAGGATTGTTTTTGAGAGATACTTTGACAAATGCAGGATTCCACATCAATTTTGAAAAGTCCGTTTTTACTCCGACCCAGAAAGGACTCGATTGGAATTCTAAGTGTTTCGAAATCTCTATCCCAGATCGTAGAATAATTGACCTGAAAGACACATTAACAAGAGTTATCTCTCTTTTCCCACTCATATCCGCAAGACAGCTTGCTCAAGTAACGGGCAAAATTATTTCTTTTTCCCCAGTCTTAGGAAATGTCTGTCGTTTAATGACACGCCACTGTTATTTGGCTATTTCGTCAAGAAAAAGCTGGGATTTATCTTTCCAAAGTTTAGACCCTGTAGTCTTGAACGAATTATGTTTCTGGTTTCAAAATGTAAATTCTTTGAATTCAAGAAAGCTGAAAGATACACAAACGTCTTATGTCGCAATTTATTCTGATGCCAGTGACATTGCAGCAGGTGCCTTTACTGTTGAATTACAAAACAAGTTTTTTCATAAAATGTGGAGTGAACACGAGGTACAAATGAGTTCTACTTGGAGAGAAATGAAAGCTATTGAGCTAGCGCTAATGGTTCACTGACAACCAAAATTGTGTAATTATTACCCAAGCCGGTAGCATGAGAAAACATTTACAAGATTTAGCTTTCAGAATATTTTCTATATGTTTTCACAACAACATTTCGTTAGAGATTGAATGGATTCCCAGAGATCAAAATTCTCAGACAGATTATCTGAGCAATATAATTGACTATGAGGACTTGGGGATTGGGGTGTGACAAATGACTTTTTTACCTTCATAGATAATCTTTGGGGTGCTCATACAATTGACAGATTTGCTAATACACATAATACAAAGTTGCAGCGTTTTAATTCACTTTTTTGGAATCCGTCCTGTGAAGCAGTAGATTGTTTTTCGCAAGTATGGTCAGTAGAAGAAAATAATTGGTTAGTTCACCAATTATGCTTGTGAGCAAGTGTATTAGATATCTTATGTTCTGCAAAGGGGAGAGGTACCCTAATAGTGCCTATGTGGAAATCTGCTGATTTTTGGCCCCTTATTTTCAGAAATGAAAAACACACTCACAGTTACGTTAGAGACGTTTTGCTATTTCGTTCGCACCAGAATATATTTAAACATGGAATGAATAAGAATTTCTATTTTTGGATCTGACAAGTTTAGTTCGCCCGTGCTTGCAGTTAGATTGGATATGACAGACTTATGAATTTGAATTTACTTTTCTGTCTTTACAGATATTGAGATAGATGAATGTATGCATTTATATAATTTGCTAAAAAAAAAAAAAAAAAAAAAAAAAAAAAAAAAAATGGATCTTGATGTTGAAGCATTTAATGTAGAAGTACTGCAGAGATGTAGATCCTGGTATTGAATTTAATTGTAGATGTACTGCAGGGATGTAGATCCTGGTATTGATGTTTTGTAGATGTACTACAAGGATGTAGATCCTGGTACTGAATTTATTGAAAACATGTACTACAAGGATGTAGATCCTGGTATTGAATTTAATTGTAGATGTACTGCAGGGATGTAGATCCTGGTACAAAAATTACTTGAATAAGTACTACAGGGATGTAGATCCTGGTACATTTTTTACTAAATTAAATATATTTTCTCATACAAATTTTCCGTAACATTTTCAGTATTCTCCAAAGGAAGGTGGACTCAAATCGATACGGATCTTATTGGACATGACAATAATCTTCAACAACTTGCCAAACATTTACCGAGTGTTATTCTGAATTCACGAGCGGAAAGGACAATTTATAAATACAGGTGCGGTTTTAAAAAATTCAAAATTTGGTGTAACTCTTTTAATCCGAATATTTCATATTTGCCGGCTTCAGAGCTTCATGTGTCCTTATATATTACCCATTTAGCGTTTAATGCATCTACATCTGTTATTGACGAGGCTGTTTGCTCTATCTCGTGGGCTCAAACTTTTGCGGTCTTCAGAATCCGTGTGCTTCATCTCTTGTGACTTCCGCTAGAGAGGGTGCCAAGCGTATTACCAGTAAGCCCGTCATTAAAAAGGAACCCATTACACCGGACATTCTTGCAGCTTTAGTTGCCAAATATGGTGATGACTGTAATCTTTTGGGACTGTAGAACAGTCACTATGTGTCTAATCGGATATGCTGGTTTCTTGAGATTTTCAGAATTAGTTAACCTTAAAAGATCCGATATTCAGTTCTCTAATACACATGTTTCTCTTTTTATTCGTAAAAGTAAGACAGATATATATAAAAGTTGGTACAACAGTTTGTATTAGTAGAACTTCCTTACCTACATGTCCCGTGGCTTATTTAGAGAGATATCTCTCTCTAGCAAATATAAGTAAGTCATCCAAAGAATTCATTTTTCGGAATGTTTCATTTTTTAAAAGAGACGGCTCTTATAAATTGCGAACAATTGATCGCCCTTTATGTTATACAAGGGCTAGAGAGATTTTGTTGTCTGCCCTTGAAAGTTTGGGTTTAAATAAGAATTTATTTGGTTTGCACAGTTTACGTTCTGGTGGTGAACCTCGGCTGCTAATGCTGGCGTAAATGAAAGAGTTTTTAAGAAGCATGGCCGGTGGAAATCAAACTCAGCAAAAGACGGTTACGTTAGAGAGAATTTATTTCAAAAATTGTCAGTATCCAAGAACTTGGGCATATAATAAGATAAATGTAGAAGTACTTTAGGGTAATTCAGATCCTTTGTAACGTTTTCTCTCATTCACTTCTTTGTCCTCGAAATCGTCTGAGCGCCTTATCCTAGCTAAGTGTTATGTTTATATTATAAACAATTTATGTTCGTTTGAGTAAGACGAATAAGAACATAAATGAATTTATCATAGTTACATTAAACGACCCATACCTGTTCTACAGGTTAGGATATAAAATAGTAACGTTAGCACGTGAAAGGTAATATTTAGGGTAGTGGCGATTTGAATGGTCATTCGAAGGCTCTCACTCAGTGTGTTCACAAGCGTATTGCTTTTGTCTTTGATTTGCCCGGCCCACCGCCCTGTTAAAGAATATTAAGTTAGTTATCAGGAAGTCTAATTTTTTTTTTTCAGTCATCAACATTGTTTTTATATTTTACAGGTTGTTGTCACAGATCATTGTTTACTCGTCTGAGCGCCTTATCCTAGCTAAGTGTTATGTTTATATTATAAACAATTTATGTTCGTTTGAGTAAGACGAATAAGAACATAAATTATATGTGTGATATACATATATAGATTTTAATCAAATAACAAGAATGTTCTGAACTCACTTTTAATTATTTTAAATACATTGTACACTGTAGACTCTTGAAGAGCACTCGGAACTGTTTCGACTAACTATTAATATAAATGATATTGAAAGATAAAATAGGGGGGGGGTAAACAATTTTAAGTTGTACAATATTATCTGAGGGAATCATTACTTGACTTTTATATTTATATTTTTGAAAATTTTTTTGAAAAATTTAGAATGTCCGCACATGATCTTTCGATTGAAGAGGGTCGATAGAAAGTAAATGTAAATTCGTGAACTGTCGATATTGTGAATACGAATTTCTATTTATATTGTTATTTATTATTTATCTGCATGTGTCCCAATGATTATTAACTGAATTCATATTGATGTGTCCTTTTTCAAATTTACACCCACTCAAACTTTAAATCCCCAGTCTGCTTTTGATATACATATTGATTTATTCCTTTTCCAATTCGAACTCGGAATGGTCTTGTTGTCTCAAATTTTATATGAAAAATACAAAATTAGAGTAAACAAAAAAATCCAGAATTGTTGCTTTTTGTGATTACCGCTGACAACGGATCTCCTCAGTATTCAACCAATAAAATGCCACTTACAAAATAGAGAAAACCACAAAGTCCACATCAGAATATGTTTTTTTTTATTCGAACCCATCCAGGGTTATGAATATAATTTTGTACTACCGTATATGTGTGTGCAGTGTTGTTTATAATGTTAAAATGTTTACATCTCTTTGCTATTTGATCGCTTACAAGATTTTGTAAGTCGCTTTTTCGTTGTACGAGGTCATCAGCACGTGACACCATAGCGGATGACTATATTTTTGCTAGGGTCAATTTTTTCCGATGCCAAAAGGTCAAAACTGGTCATGTGACATGCATTTGAATAACAATAACATTAGTACGGGTGACATTGCCCTTCTTCTGCGTCTGACATTCTTGACCTTGTGATCTCATCAACATGTGGAACGAGATCTATGACGCGTAATATAAAGGCGGCAGGTCCATTACGGGATAATATATTCGATTATTATTTTTCATTGAAATATTTGCACAGAGTACTCAAAAGCATAATAGCCTACGTCATCGTCATGACAATAGACATGTCTACCCCAACATCTAATAGAATGGCCTGGACCCAGCTTTCAGCCCAAATCAACGTCGAGATAACATCCTATTTACTTGCTTAACACCATATCTGGGCAACAGAATCGAATACATGTAATATGGAAATGAGCTGACAAAATTTAATTTTGTGTCACATAATTGGCCTTTTTGTGCACAAAATTGAAAGTTTATAGGTACAAAAATGGATTTTGTGGGCAATATTGTCAGGGCGCCATGTGGAACAGGTTAAATTCCATTTCGTACATAAACTTTCAATTTGGAACTAAATCTAGAACTATCAAAAATGCAACAAAATGAGGCATGTTAGCACTCTGGCCGTTGGGGCGTTCATGAGTTTTGGGGTAAAAACCATAGAAAATTAACACATTGCTGAAAACTAAAAAACCTCAATTAATCCTTCATTTATGGTCTCTGTTTGCAGTGAAAGTACTGGTTGTATGGTAGATTTCTTAAATGAAAAGTATTGACCCATTTAATAATCCGTATTTCTCAAATTTAATATTTTGGGAGTAAAAAAATCTTTTTTAACAGAAATCTGTGATTTTTTTTATTAACGTTGGACTGACTTTTTTTTTAAATTGCCAGAGATTTTTCCATTTCCAAAATCAAAATTTGCCAGAATATAAGATATTCTAAGAGATTAAACTGCCAGGATCTAAGAGATTTCAAAGGCCAGGGTCTTAGATAATTTTAATTGCCAGGACCTGAGAGTATATGGTGTTATATTAACCTACTAGTTAGTAAATATAGCGTTATGTAGACCAGTCAATAAATATGATATAATATAGATTAGTCGACGCATATGATGTTATACTGACAAGTTATATAGTTATATATAGGCTACTCAGTGAATATGATGTTTTATGGACTAGTCAATAAATATGATATAATATAGATCAGTCAACGCATATGGTGTTACACTGATAAGTTTATGAACATAGTTATATATAGGCTATTCAGTGAATATGGTGTTTTATGGACTAGTCAATAAATATGATATAATATAGATCAATCAATGCATATGGTGTTATACTGATAAGTTTATGAACATAGTTATATATAGGCTACTCAGTGAATATGATGTTTTATGGACTAGTCAATAAATATGTATAGATTTTTAAATGTACAAAATGTTTCACCCGAGTTCTCTGCGCCAAGAACAGATACATACAATATTCATAATTATATAACTCTATTATATATATTACTCTGATTGTTACGTACATCGTAGGATTTGTATACATACAATATTCATAATTATATAACCTCATCAATTATACAATTGTTAGCATTAACAATATATTATTTAATTCAAAACAGAAAACAATAATATTAATTATTATATAAATTAAAAATATACCAAACGGTTTCTGATTGGATAAGCCGGTATTTCACCTCAAAATATAACTACATATTCTATGGAAAAACAGTGAATATCATTTCTAAAAATATAGAATATGGAAATCTCCTTTAACACTATTGCAATTACTCTGATTGTTACGTACATCGTAGGATTTGTATATACATGTACATGTATCTATATATTTATATAATAAAGCAGTTATGGGCTATCGCCTCGGTCAATATTGGTTTTCCGGTCAGTATTACACAATATTCATCCACTCAAAAGTTCATAATTGTATAGTATTTGCATAATATGTCATCTTTATAGTACATAATAGCCGATACCGGATGTATATTTGCGTAATGTGTCATATTTATGTTTATTAACCGGAAAACGAAAGAAGGATATATAATTAATCGTCATGTATAGATCAATTAGTGAATATGGTTCAATATGCATAAGTAGGTGCATATCATGTTATATCTATAATTCATTGAGTATGGTGTTACTCAGACTAGTCAGTACATATGGTGTAACACAAACTTATCAGCAAATATGGTGGTACACAAACTTGTCAGTAAATATGGTGTTATACAAACTAGTCAGTAAATATGGTGTTACACATACTAGTAAGTAGATATGGTGTTACATACACCAGTCAGCAGATATGGTGTTACATACACCAGTAAGTAGATATGGTGCTATATACACCAGTCAGTAGATATGGTGCTACATACACCAGTCAGTAGATATGGTACTACATACACCAGCCAGTAGATATGGTGTTACATACACCAGTAAGTAGATATGGTGCTACATACACCAGTAAGTAGATATGGTACTACATACACCAGTAAGTAGATATGGTGTTACATACACCAGTAAGTAGATATGGTGCTACATACACCAGTAAGTAGATATGGTGCTACATACACCAGTCAGTAGATATGGTGTTACATACACCAGTAAGTAGATATGGTACTACATACACCAGCCAGTAGATATGGTGCTACATACACCAGCCAGTAGATATGGTGTTACATACACCAGTAAGTAGATATGGTGCTACATACACCAGCCAGTAGATATGGTGTTACATACACCAGTCAGTAGATATGGTGCTACATACACCAGTAAGTAGATATGGTACTACATACACCAGCCAGTAGATATGGTGCTACATACACCAGTAAGTAGATATGGCACTACATACACCAGCCAGTAGATATGGTGTTACATACACCAGTAAGTAGATATGGTGCTACATACACCAGTAAGTAGATATGGTACTACATACACCAGTCAGTAGATATGGTACTACATACACCAGTCAGTAGATATGGTGTTGTATTGACTAATAAGTAAATATTTAGATAAAGATGGTGTTATAGAATATGTGAATATGTTGCAATATAGATTAGTCGTTGCATATAATGTTATACTGACAAGTCTTTGAATATGGCGTTATATAGATTTGGTCAATAGATATTGTGTTATGTAGAGTAGTCAATATAGTAATATATAGACTAATAAGTAAATATGGTGTTAAATAGACTTGGGATTCATATATGCTTGCCAGTTGTTGCTATGTATACTTCTCAATAGTTGTGGTATTATATTGATATGCAAATATCATAGAGGGACTGCTATTAACATTTTAACAATTTTGTAGGTGTCAAGCAGAATCGTACCTCATTCTCTGACGAAGCTCTGGAATTGTTGATTGAGTATTACACCACCAATGGCTATCCATCAATCCGTGACAGGCATCGCTTAGAACTTCTCTGTAATGAGACATCTAAACGGATTCAGGTAGGTGTTTAATAAGTTTAGAATCTAGTGCAGTTTGTAATCACACACATTTATTGCACTGACGTTCCCGAACCCTGTCACACACTGAAGATTTAGCCAACCTATGAAAAGTTAGATGAGTATGCTGGTATAAATTGTAACGAGTGTTGTATAAGCTAACAACAAGCAGGCACAAGTTGAAGTGCCGAGAAAAATTGTGTATTACGTAACTTGTTTGTCATAATACGTCCAAAATATTCACTTTATCCGACACCATAGCGACGTAGTTCGACGTATGCCAACGTTTTATATATATTTTTTTCATACGTCCGCATATGTTTTACAAATCTGTTTGTGTGACAGGCCCTTTGCGATCACATCCGGGCATAAAGCAACTGGTGTTCTTCGCCGATCAAATTTTTCAGTTATACAGTGATGGTCGATTTTAATGGTGGAGGAGGGAACAGGTAATTTATGAAAACACAGACCGGTCACAATCTACCCAACATACAGTCAGATTATGCTCTAACGAGTATCTAACTTGCAAAATCCAGATGAATTTTGTCGTGCAACGGATGCCTTTTGTAGAGACAAAAATCAAAATCCTATCTTTATAACAGAAAAATCAATTTACTTTAAAGCACAAATATTTCCTGATGTGTTAACAAGAGAAAAAAAAAACAATTACGAAAAGCTTTGGGGCTTACTATATGGAATAATGATCAATAGTCATGTATGTGCTAAATTCCATATTTTCCCCTCAAATGTTTGTTATGATCTCAAAACCACTCCTTCAGCGAAAGCTAAAACAGATGCAACATGTTTTATTTTTGGTCCATGTCTACGAAATTCATAAGCGACCAATCACATGAGCATTTCTTCATCACAGAGTGATACATTTTGTCTTTGTAAGTCTACACTAATAATCAGAGCATAATACATGTATATCTGATTATTTCAGTAAACGAAAGGGATAGATTAACCTATTCTTTTTACAATAGTGAACAGATACAATACATTAAGGAATATTTGGCCTTGTCTTTCGGAACTGTACAAATTCGAGCTCAACATATGAAGTCTTATTGACGAAAACGAACGTCTGTTTTGCAAACTTGTATATGTGTAAACACGATAGTGAGCTCAACTTTGTTGCACCAGAATATGAAAATATATAACTGGGAAAGTGAATTTTTATAGCTAAAAGTTAACTGTTAGTTAGTTTAGGTACAACTTCCCAAAACAATACGTTGTATTATGAAGGTGTTTGTACGTTGTAAAATAAATTTCTCAATTTTGACTCACATATTCGACCACAACTCAAAATCTGTTGGAAATTTGGAATAACATGGAACCATCACTTGTCAATAAAGGATAAAACTGATTTAAATCCGTTTACTTTTATAGTTAACTGTGACTATCGGGTGTGTAGGTCCATTATTGTGTTTTGTCCGAGTGGTTACTATTAGACGGATTATATTTAAGTTAACTCGTGACTGTGACTGTTAAGACTATAGAACATTAGATACTATCAAGTGTTCCCATACCATCAAGTGTTTTACCCGATATCCTTTGTTTACAATATTACATGTAACCAATGCTTGATATTTAGACTTGACATTAATGAATAAGTTAGGCGTATCCTTCCTCAATAATAAATAATAAGATTTATACAAGTTTGATTTTTTTATTTCAGAATTGGTTCAAAGGCAGAAGAGCAAGATCACATAGACTCAAAGAATATATTGCACGCGGAGATGCGCATGAGTTGCTTACTAAATACGAAATTAAGGGTAAAGTCAAATCTCTTGAACGTCTGCAGACAGAATTTAAAACAACTCAGTGCGACAATGTAAGATACAGTGATGATTCAGATGACAGTCAACTGCTTTCAATTTTCAACATCCGACCATCAGTAAAACACACACAGATATCCAGCGTACCTAATGCTTCATCTCCAGATGGACTATCAGTGACGCCATTACAGCAGTATTCGAGTTCTGGATCCTCAACTGTTTCTGCGATGCATAATGGATTCACGCAGACAACTAGTAGTAATGCCGCCATGATACTCAATGCAGCGTCTTGTAACATTTCATGTCTTCCTGGTAATACATATTCTGGTGAACCAACAGTACCGTCTACCGTGTCATCTTTACCAAACTGGCATTACATATTCAAACATTCATTTCATCAAGGCTCATCAGCTTATGGACCAAACAACACCTCTGATTTGATACAGTCAAATGGCCATCCAAAGCCACCACAACACAGTCCATTGAATCTAACGTTAAATCAACAGCAGACGACACAGCTTCCGTCATTCTCCACAGCATTTGGATCATCTTTCTACAGTCAGCCATTTCCTCATAGTTTACCGTATGCTGAAAACCGACATCAGATAAATGAAAATAGTTCATCAACATTGAGTGACTTACTTTTTGATACTTCTTCCAACTCTTCAGTGACAGATACACGTCAACATTTCAGTCAAGCTTCGTCTGATACCGATAGTAGTGGGCCATTCAACTCAGCAACGACATCAGATCAGTCAGTGAATAGTCAGTTGTCTCCAGACTATACAACACAAAAGACACAACAAGATTGTCCCTACAAACACTCACTCCCATCCTACGCTCTTCCTCCGAAATATCAATCTACGGAAAGATATATCTACGATATAATGGATCCAAGCTCTTGCGGTATTGATCGCATGAATGGATATTGGCAATAGGAAATATGATATAAGGACAACATTACCTGAAATTTATGGAGACAGTGCTGTCTCAAATGTAATTGCAATGATGTAATTTGAAATGTTGTGTTGTCTTAGTGCAACCATGACATGGAAATTGATACGAATTTGGTACTAATGTTGTGTAAATGTGATATGAGATGTTATAATTTGAGCTGTGTTGTCTCAGCGTAATCTAAAATGCAAAAGAAAGTATAGTCCATTGAAAGTGAAATTGATCATCAAATTTGAATTTTACAGCATTTTTTAAAATTTTTTACCATACATGCAGCAATGTTAATTTTACCATACATAACTGAATTGTGAATATGGAAATCTTTGGTTCGCAAACAAAACTTTTAAGCATTTACTGTTATACAAAAACTAAACCCCACTTTCAATGAGTGGCAAACGGACTATACCTGTTCTCTTGATGTAATCTGAATGTGAATGTAACATGAAATGTGAATTGAAACACGAAGAGAGACAACAACCAGGACTTTTTATTCCATTTAAATTTCTTTGGTCTCATCATGAGACCACTCTATATTTTTGTATTGAATTAAAATAGAATTTTGATAGGACGACTGTAGTTACACTTCAGATAGTAGGTATTTGAGCCACACATGATTGTATCGTATGATATCACGGAGAATATTGTTTTAGTTAACAGGAATTTGTTTATTCTTTTTTATATGAAAGGTATGTTGCTACTGCTGTTATTTCGATGTTTGTTAGCTTGCATTTAGTGCTGTTTAAAGTTATTCATGCTATGGACAATTAATATAGTGTTATACAATCTAGTTCTATTTATCAGTGCTAAAGTGGGTACAACCAAGTAGGTCATAAAGTTCAGAAGATGTTATGTGCATGTTAATTGATATATAAGAACATGTTAAATGGCCGATGAACTTCATTACTGGTACTTATGTTGCTGGAAATGTGTATATTTGTGTGACGTATGTTGCTGGAAATGTATATATTTGTGTGACGTATGTTGCTGGAAATGTATATATTTGTGTGACGTATGTTGCTGGAAATGTATATATTTGTGTTACGTATGTTGCTGGAAATGTACATATTTGTGTTACATATTGGATACAGTTAGTGACATTTCCCTACATACATGTAATATTTTTGTGCTTGTTTCACTACCAACATTGTATGTATGTATATATATATTGTCGAATGGCGAAAGTATTTTTGATATGATTGTTTTGTTTGTTTGTGGTGATGGAATGCATACATGATTAAAACTTAAAATGTGTATTTTGATTTGTTCATTCTTATTTCAATATGTCATCGTAAAACAATTGTAGAATAGATTATCAGGAACATAGATAATCAGATATAGATATAATATACACTGTACTTTACACATGAACGATGCATATGAATAGCAGGTTTATTCAAATTGCAGTTTCTGTCATATATTTTATATCAAATCTAAACCAATTTTATACATCAAAGCTCAGATTTTACGCGAGTTAACGTTATTGGCTAACATTATATTGAGGTATATCTAACGCATTACAGCTCACACCTAGTCATACAAATTGCATTGCACTGATGTCAATTCAAAGATGCACAGACCAGTTTGGACATACAGAGACATGCTACCGGACTTCTGTACAGTATCTAAATTTAGGTGTAATTGATGCATGTATGTAAATTGACGATGACAAAATGAACACAAATAACTCGGATAAAGTGTGTGTGTGTGTGTGTGTGTGTGTGTGTGTGTGTGTGTGTGTGTGTGTGAGAGGGGGGTCGCAAGGATTGAGATTGAAAAACCAGAGTTACAATACCGAAAATCCAATATAAAACATATTTTTACACTATATAAGATTTGCATAATGTAACGGATTGTAGTCAAAGGTTTTAAATTAGAGTATTAGTATTAAACATTTGATTTACTCTATATAAACAGTGGGATTATAAGTATCATTAACAGTACCAAAGATAAAGTCTTTAAAAAGGCCAAAACTCGACCGACGTGAGTATTACTGTAAACGAAATGAAAGTAAATGTATATCAATCAAATGTTTAGATCCATCAGTGATACGCAGTTATCTCTCTTGTAATGGGGTATATTCCTACGCAGAGATACTGTAAATGACTATTTCTAGACCTTTTGGTTTCTGTTGTTATTAACTGATTTGGAGTAATTTCTATATTACACAAAAAATATAATAGATTTGATACGGAATAAACGTGACGGAATCACCATTGCACAATCACCAATCCATCTTTGCAGTGTTCCTATTCATGTCTTCAGTTATTCGGGACATAGTACATTGTTGCTGTATTTTGTATTCACTTGTGAATTATTAACGACACGTTCTGCCTATGTTGAAATGTTAATTTCACAGTTACCCAACATGTTGCGAGACAAACAGTATCATTTCAATTTAATTGTTTGCATTTTAACTATATTCTTTACTACTGCATTTTGGTTAAGTTATCTGTCAAATGATAGATGACGGAATGACATTATCATAAGATGGATTTTGCGATTACCTACAGTTAAATTTTTGAATTATATTTTACAAAATATTTTACACTTAATATCAAAGTTGTAAATTTCCTAAAAATGTAAAAAGAAACAGAAAAAGGTCTCATACATGACCGAAAAATAACATGATGACTATCTTAGATTTTGAGAATTTAAATGGTTTTATACATTCAAGATATTACTTTAATATAAAGATATCAGCTGGTGTAAAGAAAATATATAACGTCTGAAACTTAGTACCATGTATGTCAATTTATAGAGAAACAAAATATTGAATAAAAGCCATACAAATATACAGAACAGGAACAGTGGCCATACACGTGCTTGGGAAAGTCAAGGACTGGATTTCGTGGCTTTGGGTGTCTCATGACGTCAATATACGATCCACATTTCTGACATGCATTCGGACATGAAAATATTTTGACGCAATTAATATAAGAATGAAGCTAGTGTAACCGGGTTTTTTCTAGATAGGTCCACAGTATCAAAAGTACAGCCAATGCCAAAAACATTCACGAAAACAACTCTTTCTGATGCAGTTGACGAATATGTTTGCACTTTTATTGGCTCGATTAATTTGATTGACGAGATAAAGCATGTGCCGTATCGTTTTATCGAATTACGTAAGACGTCAACAACAGAAAGACGCAATAATACGTTGTGACAAGGACGGGAGATTTTCCGAAAATACATGTCACTCGTCTCGGTTTGATTCGTCTGAATGCAAAGACGCATTTACACAGGAGTTTGTTGTCTTTATCATGGCTTAAATATATTTTCACAAACAAAATAATCAGTTTAAAAGCAGTTGGAGGGTTGTAATACTATGCACATTTTTTATGGTCCATCACGATCGGTAAAATTTACATCCCCATAAAATACAAACCATGACGTTAGTTTTAAACTGAAACATGCAACTTTATTTTCAAACACATTAAGGGTAATAAAACAAAAATTATATCCCTTTAAATTACCGACAAAACCGCTGTTATGACTTCATTCCAAGAATGCCATGAGAGACTGTGATAGAAAGACAAAGACAATAAGGGGAATGTCCGTTACAGCATGTTAGTATCACTGAAAGTAATGTAGATGTAATAGTATCCAACAACATCCAAAAATATCAACAACAGCGATACAAAGACAAAAAACAACAACAACGACAATGATCATAATGATGATAATAATGATATAACCATCATCATTTATAAATCTTTTACACACATGTTTGTATAATCAGCGGTGCCTAATCCTAGTTTGAATTACGACGTTCCCGTTACAAATTCCCATTTCAATGTTATTTTTAAAGGAATATTAGCTGTGCTTACCAAAGAATATTCTTTTTTCTACCTTTTCTACTTATACAATAACAAGAGCTATACACAGGCATACAAATCTTATATCCCTGTATATGTTGTGAAAAGAAATCAGGTCCATTGTGACATTCATATACAAATATATTGATTTCCAGATGTCCGTGTTTGTCCAATTTTTACCAGATCTGTATATACATATATCCTGGACGTCCTGGACAATAATACTTTGGTATCTGAGATTTGTATACAGTATAATTGCAATTGAATAATTGCCGAACTGGGGTTTTCAAGCAATTTTCACAAAATAAATAGGAATTTAAGAATTTTTATGCCTGTGTATATCTCTTTAGTTATTGTATACCAATCAATGAAGTAAAAAAGGGAATACCTCTAGAGGTCATTTCCGTAACTAGTCAATCCACTTGGCTTCAAGAAATTAACAAAGGATGCATGTTTTGGTAACATTTATTTTGTAATCTAATCTGTGTGGTTGTTCAAAATAAGTTTTCAGAAATCCATTTTAAACATTGTTGTGATTGTTGAGTTCCTATTTCCATACTTAGAGTTTGTAGGAGGAAAATCGTTCTATGTTGAGTTGCCTTTTCGTTGGCGGTTGGTGAGACGTTTGTACCAATTGTAACGGGGATACACTCCTCACGTATTTCATTGGACTTGACTGTGGACTCACGGCGGGTGTGACCGGTCGACAGGGGATGCTTACTCCTCCATGGCACCTGATCCCACCTCTTGGTTTCCAGAGGTCCGTGTTTGTCCATTTTTGCCGGATTTGTATCTATGTCCTGGACATTCTATTGATTTATACTTTGGTATCTGAGATTTTTTATATTCTAAAGAATTTGTGTATATATGACACTCCCATAAGTTCTAGCGTTGTAGTGGTCCCCATACACAGCACAATGTCACCCAGTATTTAACTGTCTATTTTTATACCTTACAATACTAAGTTATGTATAGTACTTCATATACATGTTTGTATCTATATATTTAGCATATAATAGTAATAATAATAATACATAACTAACTGCTAGAAAATAAATACATTATAGAAGTCGACAGTAAAAACAGAGGTCCCGTGTCACAGTTGGTGTCGGCACGTTAAAGAACCCTCACTGCTCAATGACCGTAAGTGTCGAGCATAGGCAAAAACTTTAAGCCCTTCACCGGCATATGGTGACGTCTCCTTATAAGTGAAATATTTTTGAGTGGGACGTTAAACAACAATAAACAAACAAACAATACATTATAGTGTTTGTTGATTTTACATAAATAATAATAATAATAATAATAATAATAATAATAATAGATGATGATGATGGTGATGATGATGATGATGAAACGTCTTTATTATTATTTTCATAATGGGTAAAGTGTACTTCAGCTTAACGTTTGTTGAAATATTCTGTTTCCAAAATTTACATTATGCAGAATACAGTTTATGTATTGACCTAGTACATTGTTGAAATAAATAAATATTTTATATACAGGAAACTTCACGCTTACATAAGTCGTAAAATTTGAAACTGAACAACTTAGTATAAAGTGTCAGTTATAATTACCCATCATGCAGTGTCGCACGCTGTTTTGTAAGTGGGCGGATATTTATTCTAGCACATACTAAATCTCGCGTCACAAATAAATCATGTGCTACCCATTCCAACGTATTATAGTCATGCTTCCTTTTTTATCTGGGGCAAGACCATATACAGTAAATCCTTTTCAACAATCAGATCTAGAACTCATATCTAGAACTCATATCTAGAACTCAGATCTAGAACTCAGATCTAGAACTCATATCTAGAACTCATATCTAGAACTCATATCTAGAAGACATTTTCACCGAGCTTGATCTTTTCCCCGAAGTCGAGAGGTAACATTTGAGACGGGTGTAGCATGCTAACAGGTGGCTCCCTCCAGACACCTTGTCTCAACCTGTTTTGAATTTGCAATTGTTCTTCAAGTTGAGACTATTTTTAATATTCAATTTCTAGTATTTTAATCAATTTTCGGTTTCGATTATCCATTGGTACATCTCAATTTTTACTAAAAAGAAACTGGTTTTTCCTACTATATGATAAGTAAAATGTAATTTTTCACAGAAAAAATATTGTCGTAAATGGAAAGTAGTACTTAGTATGAAATAAATGGAAAAAAGCTGAATGGTAACCGATATTTTTATAAGCATTTGTAGTAAATAGTATAATCAATGATAAGGGAAATATTCGAAATAAAAATGTATATATCTTATGAATGGAAATGAGAAAGCGTTAAAGTTAAACATAGCAAAGAAAACAAACTGTGGTAGAAATGATATTTAACATGAAAATGATGATGACAATTTCAAAGAGAAGTTAAATAGATATAAACATAACGCCAAAGATTTTGACAAAATAGACCGTTTCTTGTCAACGAGATGACCTGAGTACAGCTCTAATTCAAAACATGTAGAGCTTGAAACAGAAAGTGGTATAATACAAAGCCAAAAATAACCTAATGATATTCCTAAATCCGTACAAAAGTAACTACTGTAAAATGACCATCTTAGCATTTGATGAATTTAAACGATAAACAATATTAAAAGGGAAATACATAACAAGTATTTACAGAGAAAATGGATATAATACTAACATAAGTGAAATAGATAACAAATATTAACATAAGTGAAATAGATAACAAATATTAACATAAGTGAAATAGATAACAAATATTAACAGAAGTGAAATAGATAACAAATATAACAAAAGTGAAATTAATAACAAATATAACAAAAGTGAAATTAATAACAATTACTATGAGTTGTCATGTTGTAAATTTTGTATTTACATCCACCAAGTAAAATCAAAATTTACAGAGGGAAAAGATAAGTATTAATAGAAGTGGAATAAATAAGTTTTTCGAATTTTTAAAGAATTTTGCTTACTAAAGCTGACTTGACTTATTAGAATTATTCTATATTCATTTATTTTTGAATTTTTTTTCAGTTTTAATGGTGGAGGATATAATCCGATTAGAGTTAATCTGGTAAGGGAGCACCAGCATATAAACTGGCAGAATTTCTCACGAGAGAATGGTTTAAAGCAAGAGGACCTCGGGTGTATATATATATATATATATATATATATATATATATATATATATATATATATATATATATATATATATATATATATAATATAAAAAATTTCAGATACCAAAGTATAAATCAATAGAATGTGCAGGAAATCCGGTAAAAATGGACAAACACGGACCTCTGGAAACCAAGAGGTGGGATCAGGTGCCATGGAGGAGTAATCATCCCCTGTCGACCGGTCACACCCGCCGTGAGTCCACAGTCAAGTCCAATGAAACACGTGAGGAGTGTATCCTCGTCACAATAGGTACAGACGTCTCAACAACCGCCAACGAAAAGGCAACTCAACATTTCACTTAGTGAAACAGAGTAGTCGCAAACAAGACTATTATACTGACCGTAAAATTTGCGGAACGTTGACATTAAACGCGGTTTTCGATATCCCTGTGTCAATAATTTGTCAGTGAGTAGTTTACCTCTGTATATGAAATCTTCATATGTTGTACACGCCCTGGCATATTGGATCATTTGTGAAATATAAACTCCATATGCGGGTGACTGAGGGATATTACTACTTAAATGTGGAAAATTTACGATGGGAAAGCCGAAATCGTCGCTTTTGTCGTATAGCTTAGTTGCTAATTTCCCGTCTGTGTTTATATTAAGTAAAATGTATAAGTATGAAGCATGTGTGCTTGATTCTGTTGGAATTTTAATTTCTAGTTGGCTGGGATATACCGCATTGACATATGTATGAAAATTGTCATTATTAATTGACAAAACGTCGTCGATTTATCTAAATGTCAAATTAAAGGACACCGCTAACTTTTTCTTCTTTTGATTCAGCAGTTTCTGAATGAAGTCTGCTTCGTATGAATAAAGGAACAGGTCGGCCAATAAAGGAGCACAATTGGTTCCCATAGGAGTGCCGACAGTTTGTTGAAAGACCACGTCTCCGAACATTACAAATATATTGTCTATTAGAAATTTCAGCATGTTTCATGTTTCATGATTTAGAGGATATCAATAGGTAGGGACTATTCTTTGCTGGATGCTTGTACATATAAATTACATTTACATGTCATCAGAATTAACGTGTGAACGTTTGAAATGTAAAAATGAATTGATAGTTCTAGATAGAGGAACTTTATTACGACGAAATTACAAAGAAGTACAAGCTTCCAGCAAAGAATAGTCCCTACCTATATCTTTCCCAAGTTGTCATATTTCGGCCAAACCTTTGTTTTCATGTAAACTTATTATGTATTTTCATTAATTATCAATTACATAGATAAAACACTATCTCTTTGGATGAAATAGTAACTCTTATATAGCTCTATATTTTTACTTATTTTGTTTTATTATGATTGCGGACTTTGTAGGTATGACTGGTCGACTCTACAAAATACCTTATCTCCACACCAGATTTTCCAGCTTTCCGTGTTGGTTCAATATGTTTGTATATTGTTTCGTGCACTTCACTTTGGTTTCTGTATATTTTTATCTAGACTGTTTCTGTACACATGGCTCCATGTAACCATTTCACGTAATCTTCTCTTGTTGTAATTGAAACCAGGCTGACTCAAATCTACAGAATGTCCCATCCTGAAAATAAATATGTCTAAGCTAATATTTAAATTGACAAAAATAAACATTATAAATATAATACTATGCTCCCTTCAATACTACAGCGAGAAAGATAAGGCACAGATGAGCCTTGCACTTAACAATCCTTTCCTGCATACCTCGCATTTGATCGTTCTAAAATTGAGACTATATTGAGGCGAGAAAATGCCACGCTTTGAATCATCGTTACAAAAATACCTTGTTTTGTCGTACATCATTTCTTAAATACATGTTTCTGTAAACAGAAGCATGTGGATGATTATTTTTTTTACTTCGATGTAAATTTCAGATAATCAAGAAAACCATCTGCCGGTGACACCACCGAGCGTAGACAATAACTTTAAATTTATGTTAAAATATTTAAATATATTTGTGTCTCCATCCATAAACTCTTTCTCTCTCTCTCTCTCTCTCTCTCTCTCTCTCTCTCTCTCTCTCTCTCTCTCTCTCTCTCTCTCTCTCTCTCTCTCTCTCTCTCTCTCTCTCTCTCTCTCTCTCTCTCTCTCTCTGAATGTGGGCACCAATGCACATAGAGCAACAAAGTCGTGTTCAGATTATTGAATAAATGCCCGGCTAATGCGTTGTATATATATTTAGCTGTGTTGGTAGTGGAAAGCTATGAAGCTAATTGAATATATCTGCTTGTAGGATATAATATTGTTAAACGTTTCTTGTGCATTTCACTGACAAAATATTTATCAAACATTGTTTTGTGTCTGCTATTGCGGCATTACATGACACATGACGCGTGTAATAAGTTCAATCCATGAAGAATAATAATGTTAAATTAATTCAAAAACTAAAACATACGAAAACCCATTATAACGAATACTGTTTATATGAAATAATTACAGGTATAACCGAATTCTCTAAAAAAGTATTTCTCAGAAAAGTGTTTCTCTATACATACATATGTGTGCACGTATATAGGTTGGTAGTTAGGTATTCATACATGTATGCAGACTGGTATCCTTACAGACATATGTAGGTACGTGAGTACTTTGGTCTGGGACATAGGCAAAAGTAAACTATATTTTGAATGAGGAATCTTTAATTGGACAGCGGTTATTTATTCATTCAATTGTCTATTTTTTGTTTATTCATTTATCTGCTCACAATTATTTACTTGTTCATTTATTCTGTAAACAGCTCTTTAAACATACTCGAGAACGAGCTCATTTAACCCAAGTTCTAAGTCTAATAGAGCAGGTGGTATGTATTTGTAATATATACGCTATTGTACTTTTAAGATATTACCTCATTCTCGGTTTACCTCATACACCTACTGTTTAACCTCAGAATGACCTACAATTTTAATGTTAAGCGGTTATGATTCGTCAAAACTCAAGAATTTAGTATGTTCTGTGTGTTATGTACATACAGATTTATCAAGCGATTTCGATTCGAACTTTCATTTTGACAAAGTAAAATCGTGTCATTTTCTCTCTTTTAAGTATACCTCTACACATTGACGTCTTACGAGTGCAAATATATGTATATTTTTAAATGACCTTTGATACCCCATGGTTCCATTAAGTTTTATGTTGCCAATAGAGCCATAAAGAAGACAAAGGTGATATAAATATTTGATTTGATTTGAAAAAAGTGTCTTGTTGAGACATCATCGACTTAATCATTAAAAAAATCTGTTTTGGTATTTGCCTGCTGTTTCAATACATAGTTTTATCGTTGATGTCTTGCCCAGATAAGAAATCTTGCTATCCTTATATCACGATATTTAACCCCTTTTTACTCCCAGCTGTCATTACATAATCAAGTTTGATTATATTCATGTGAAGTATACATTTGAAATTGGAGCTCAACTGATGAAGTCTAATTGACAGAAACGATCGTCTTGAGCATTATAACTTTGGTATTATGTAATATTTATATTCTATCTCAGTGTCACATAACGTTAACATCCGACCTGCAGTTCACTACACAAAGTGCGGCTGTGGACTTCCATTTGATTTTATTTCATTTAAAGATATAATTATATCATTATATACATGCATATAATTAACAACCAGACTATACTACAAACGCGAATATTTCGACTTAACCATTGTAAACTTTCCACATTAAAGTATGTAGTGATATCCCACAATCATCTGCATACAGTGTTTATATCTCGCAAATGATCAGATATGCCAGGGCGTGTTCAACATATGAACATTTCATATACTACTTAATAACAAACATCCAGCAAATTGAAGATCGGTATAATAGACTTGTTTGCTATTACACTGTTTCACTAGATGAAATTGAGTTACCTTTTCGATAGCGGTTGATGAGTCATCTATACCAATTGTGACGAGGATTTGTTCTCACCTATTTCATTTGAATTAATCGTGGATTCTCACTTGTGAAGAGTAAAGGTCACACTTGAGTTTCGAGTCTAATGAAGAGTATAGGTCACACTTGATTCCGCAGTCACATGAAGAGTATAAGTCACACTTGATTTCACATGAATGAAGAAAAAAAGGTCACATTCGATCCAGAAGTCTAATGCAGAGTAAAGGTCACCCGTGATCCCGCAGTCTAATGAAGAATAAAGGTCACACTTGATTCCGCAGTCTAACGAAGAGTAAAGGTCACCCGTGATTCTGCAGTCTAATGAAGAGTAAAGGTCACCCGTGATCCCGCAGTCTAATGAAGAATAAAGGTCACACTTGATTCCGCAGTCTAACGAAGAGTAAAGGTCACCCGTGATTCTGCAGTCTAATGAAGAGTAAAGGTCACACTTGATTCTACAGTCTAATGAAGAGTATAGGTCACACTTGATTCTGCAGTCTAATGAAAAGTAAAGGTCACCCGTGATTCTGCACTCTAATGAAGAGTATAGGTCACACTTGATTCTGCAATCTAATGATGAGTAAAGGTCACACTTGATTCTGAAGTCTAATGAAGAGTAAAGGTCACACTTGATTCTGCAGTCTAATGAAGAGTAAAGGTCACACTTGATATTCCGCAGTCTAATGAAGAGTATAGGTCACACTTAATTCTGCAATCTAATGAAGAGTAAAGGTCACACTTGATTCTGCAGTAAAGGAGTCACACTTGATTCTGCAGTCTAATGAAGAGTAAAGGTCACACTTGATTCCGCAGTCTAATGAAGAGTATAGGTCACACTTGATTCTGCAGTCTAATGAAGAGTAAAGGTCACACTTGATTCTGCAGTCTAATGAAGAGTAAAGGTCACACTTGATTCCGCAGTCTAATGAAGAGTATAGGTCACACTTGATTCTGCAGTCTAATGAAGAGTAAAGGTCACACTTGATTCTGCAGTCTAATGAAGAGTAAAGGTCACACTTGATTCCGCAGTCTAATGAAGACTATAGGTCACACTTGATTCTGCAGTCTAATGAAGAGTAAAGTTCACACTTGATTCCGGAGCCTAATGAAGAGTTTAGGTCACACTTGATTCTGCAGTCTAATGAAGAGTAAAGGTCACACTTGATTCTGCAGTCTAATGCAGAGTAAAGGTCACACTTGATTCTGTAGTCTAATGAAGAGTAAATGTCACACTTGATTCTGCAGTCTAATGAAGAGTAAAAGTCACACTTGATTCTGCAGTCTAATAAAGAGTAAAGGTCACACTTGATTCTGCAGTCTAATGAAGAGTATAGTTCACACTTGATTCTGCAGTCTAATGAAGAGTATAGGTCACCCTTGATTCCATAGTCTAATGAAGAATAATCGTCATACGTGAGTTCACAGTCGCATGTAGAATAAAGGTCACGCGTGGGTCCGCAGTCATATGGAGAGTAAAGGTAACACTTGATTCCGCTGTGAACACAGGATTAAAACCTTTGCTTATATGTAGAATTCAATTCAGGTTCACGTAAATTTTAAAAGAATCTTTTGTGTAATATCAATCAATTTAAATGGTGGAGGAATGACCTTGTATCTGGTATAGTGACTTGATTGAAAAGTAATAATTTACATTAATGTTTAAAATAAGTTCTGTGAAACTTTATAAATTTGGATTTTTCTTAACTTTGATATAATTCCTGAATTTTGTAATTCCATCACTTTTAGCTTCTTCTTTCAAATATTGTGTCCAGTTAACAATTATTTGCAACATGATAATTATAATCAATGTATTTTAGTTCTCTCATAAAGAAATACCTCGATTAGAAAATATATGTAAGGAAATTAATATAGAAATACAGATCAATAGCTTTGATCACAGTATAAACATTTCCCCACAGAAAGAATCATTTCACTAAACGAGGAAAAGAGTGTCGATTAAGTCAGACAAAAATAAATGAAAGCAACTAATTTACTCGGCAATGGGATGTGGACCCACTGCGTGTGTGACCTTTCTGTAGTCGATGCTTACTCCATACCTGATCCCACTGCTCTATTTTTTAAATTTTGGTATTTGTTCGATATATTTCATTCTCATTTAAAAAATTTTCAATATATCTAAACGCTGGTTTTCACATGCACTTCACAACAGCGTAATCGGTTTCCCAAGGAAACACAAGGAGAATAACTTGACATAATGTCAAGATAGCATATACAACAATACATGACTAACGATGTATCACATACACACACAGAAGATTCTGCTGTAGTTCACATATATCAACAACCATGAATGAAGAGTAGTAATGCTCGTAAGAAATTCCATCCGCTGATTCATTCAGTTAAAACGGTTTAAGGATTATTCCAAAACATATTTTAGAAAGATTATACAAAATGCAATGATAAGAGTTTATGTATTTTTGTTTTCATACAAACAAATGTGAGTCAAAAGCATTTGACATGCACATGAAGATAAGAATCCCCCATGAAGTCATGTTGAATTACTCTACATCCCATAACGTTGACCCCTGATTGATAAGTAAACATAAACCGACGTTCAACATGTTGAAGATATAAGAGCTAATGTATAAATTCCATGATTGTTTTTTTGTAGATTTTGTTGTATTCTTTTATTAGCATATTTTTCAAATGACTCCATTTTACATAGCAGATGTAACCGGATAAACAACAGATTTAATCTTTTATATTTCTCTTCCGATGCTATGCACAGTTTACGTCATGTATAGTCACGTGATCAGAAAACGTAATGTTGCAATCCTTCGTGAGAAATTTTCCTCCGAAGGCGTGTTTATTCCATATTTGGAAAGATGAGGTAACAAATGCTTTACATATCAATGTGCTACCCAAATTAGATAATTAAAATCTGACTCAAACCAAGAGTATAAATATGATGGAAAATGAACAGTTCAGCAGGATAGTTAGAATCAATCGTGACAAGTAACGCTGATACAGAAAGGGACCATACGTTACATTGATACATCTTTGAGAGTACATTCCTTGATACCAGAAGGGAGGAATATAAACAACACCAACAGAATGATTTTCTTCACACTTGCGTCAATTATTTGTTTGGTAAGTTAAGTTAATATTTTTAGACTATTTAAATTCACATGATTATTAAAATAAAATTGAGTTTTCTTATCAATATAAAGAACATTAATTAATTGCAGGTTTTATACAGAATATTAATAGAAATACTAATTATGTATTATTTGCGATATTCTTTCTGTTTTCAATGTTGAGAAGTACATTCCCATTCCATGTTTTAATTATTAATACCATTATTATTATTATTATTATTGTTATTATTATTATTATTATTATTATTATTATTATTATTATTATTATTATTATTATTATTATTATTATTATTATTATTATCATTATTATTATTATTATTATTATTATTATTATTATTATTATTATTATTATTATTATTATTATTATTATTTACTTGTTTACCGGTATTATTTATTTATTCATTTATTTCCAGGCATTCCTTCAACAAACTACCGCTTTTGTAAGAAATGTCACCGGTAAGTTGTCATCAGTCGAATTTAGTAATATATAACAATAATTTCACTTGCTGCTATATCAAACTAGCATACAAACCCTATTCTGTTTTATATTGATCAGAGCACCACAGACACAAACACACATATCTTACATGTTATATGTCACGTTTCCTTACTTCCTATCTATCTATCTATCTATCTATCTGCCTGTATGTCTGTCTGTCTGTCTGTCTATCTATCTATCTGTGTCTCTCTGTCTGTCTATCTGTACGTCTGTCTAACTTTCTATATACTATTTTAAATCTGGTATATTTATTATCTTTACAGATTTAGAATGTAAGGACAACATAGCAGATGTGGTTTTTGTATTGGACTCATCTGCGAGTATCTGGGAGCCGGATTTTGTGAAACAATTGGAATTTGTGGAAAGTGTTGTTGGTCAGTTCAACATAGGACCCGAACAAACACAAATTGGTGTCATGACTTTTGGTAAATATAATTGGCTGAAATTTAACCTGAATCAATACCACAATACGAAAGATCTACAGTACGCCATTAAAAAAATCAGATTCCGGCCTGGTCCGAGGACAAATACTGGAGAAGCGTTGAAGTTCATGTCCGAAAAAATGTTCACGAAAAGAGCAGGAGGTCGGAATGGAGTACCACATATTGCTGTAGTTATCACTGATGGAGAGTCAACGGAACCGGAAGAAACTAAATATAATGCAAAAGTCGCACGAGATGCAGGAATCGAAATTTTTGCAATAGGAGTGGGCAATGGATATGACAGGAAGGAGTTAGAGGAAATTGCCAGCAAACCAGTTGATAAATTCGTATTTACCGTCGACAACTATAGAGCTCTGGATTCCATTAAAAATGCTTTTGCAATTACCACATGTTTAGGTCAGTAAAATCAATTTGAAAACAATCATTACGGAAGACTTTTCATTAATCTTCAGTTGTCTTTTTGACCATCTGGTTTGGTATTTAGATTTTGTTCTTTCTTACTTTCAAATGTTAATCAAATGATTCCACTGGAGTAAAACTCAACAAAGGCCAATAAATCATTAGACTAATGATATTTCCAGAAAATATTTTCCCATTTACTTTTATAACCGTGTCATAACTTTTAAATTTAAAATTTAAATTTGAGCTGTAGTCATATGCTCACATTTAAATCTTCAGTGAGTGTAAAGCAAATGCTTAATATACATGTATTGTATTTAAATATTTATGGTTTTGTGAACAAAATATTAAATTTATCAAGCTATGAAAATAATGTTAAGACACTTCTGCAATAATCACAATACGTTTTGTATTGAAGATATCTCATTGCTGTGATACAACTTGTCAGTTGTAACTGTATTTGATATGTTCATGTTTTCAGTTATAAAAACAACAACCACAACAACAACAACAGTGAAGACAACAACGACAACATCCAAACCAACACCCAAACCAGCTACTACGGCGCTACCAATAAAACAACCAGACCGTGGACAATTAGAAGGTATGTGTCTAAACAACAAACAGATCAATTACAATATTAAAATGCCGAATCCATACATCATTAGGATTTGGTAAAATAATCATACATCATGACGATTTGCTTTGTTTCTACCAAAATTCACACACTGACGATTCCCGGTTATATTGTAATCGTTGTTTTCAATATATACATGTATATATTTTCAATATATTTGCATCGAGATAATCTTGACATGTTTTGATTATCTTAACATGCCTAAGGTTAAACGCCATCGAATAACGTTTCAGTATTATATATGTATTTATAAAAATAATTATACCAAAGGTACAGTTCAATATCACTTAGTTATTTCTATTATTATTATTATTATTATTATTATTATTATTATTATTATTATTATCAGTATGTGGTGGAAAACCCGCTGATATTTACTTCGTAATGGATTCCTCAAAGAGCATAGGCAAATACAATTATGAGAAACAAAAGCGATTCGTGAAGACCCTGATCAGCGCTTTTGATATATCACCGCAGAGGACCCGAGTGGGCGTGGTTACCTACAGCAACAATTATCAACTAAACATACCTTTAGGATCGAAAAATACGATTACCGAACTGGAAGAAGCCATCGACCTTCTCCCATACCATTCTCGAGGTACAAACACAGGGGAGGCAATCAAGTTCGTCAGGTCTTCATTATTTGCTCCTAGTGTTGCAAGAAGGGAGGTTGCACACATCATGATTGTTGTAACAGATGGTTTATCACGTTTTCCCGCGGAAACAGCACAAGAGTCCGAACTAGCTCACGATGCTGGAATTTACATGTTTGCAATTGGTGTTGGACATGGCATTGACCAAAATGAACTCAGTGCGATTGCCAGCGACCCAGACGAACAGTTCATGTACAGAGTAAATAGCTTCGATGCCCTTAACTCCCTTAGAGACCTGCTGGCAACTAGAACATGTGAAGTCCTTCCACGTGACGATGTAAAGCCGAGTAAGTAGATGCAATAATTTTACATGTTGCTTTTTAGCTCAATATTAATTTTTACACCGTAACCATGTAACATTTTGTATCTGTGAATTACTATCGTCAGAAATTACTGATTAATATTAACGAATCTTCATGATATATATTTTCTCACTGTTTGTCCCCCGAACATGTTGTTTTATAAGTTTTATTTCATTTTCAGCTTTTGGACCCAATATTGAGCCATTAGATATCATATTCGTGTACGACATCTACAGTATTGGAGCTTGGAAGTCATACATGATTAACCAATTTATCATGGATGTTGGACAGTTGCTAAATCTATCATCCGGGTACATTAGAATTGGACAATTGGTAGATAACTGTCCAATCATAAAAGGCGTCGGTCTAGGTGGACTGGATTCTTTGTCAGCCATTCGATCAATGCAGTTCCCGGGAATTCAAGGTCTCATTCAGAAACTCGGAACCTATGCATTCACCCAACAAAATGGAGGAAGAAAGTCAGCGAAGAAGGTTGCTGTATTATTTATCGACGAAGCTGAGGAAAATGTGATGGAGGTTGTAAAACAGTTGGAAAGTCTGACCGACATTAAAGTTTTGACCGTCATCATAGGTAGCGAAGAAAAGTATATGTTAAAGGATAGTGATTGTCGGAAGTTTGTTACCATACCTGATTACAATTTTCTGTATAATATGAGATTTCCGTTCGTCAACAATGTCTGCTTTTGTTCATAATTTATAATAGTACAAAGTCCGATCAATACTTTCACTAAGGTGAAGGGGATCCCTAATTATTTCTCTAACAACATACATCTAAGTCACATTGATTTTACTACTTAACTTATCATTTTATTCCATCTATTCTGGAATCATATTAAACGCCTTCAGAAAAGTATTCCAATTTTTGAAATATTGTAAATATTTTGTACAATTCTAATATATTGTAAATATTTTGTACAGATTTTATTCATTTCATTGTCTTGGTTCTTTAGAATTGAAATATGTTTTCCGTAGTAATGGTCTTGAGCTCGCCAATAATTCGGATTCAACCAACTAAGACGAGAGTGCATGATAACTGTTCATCATTGAGTTATTATATTGACCAGTCTTATGGTCATTTTTAAGATTTTCTGTTAATTATATCACTGAGCCTTTTTGTAAAATGCAATGTTTGTTGACCGTTGGATATCATGCTTATCGTTTTGACTTTTTTATGATGTTACTTTTATATTTTAAAAAATATTTATATTTTTAAAATAAACGATTTTAAAGAAATACTTTCAATTTTGTTAATATATATCGTCATTTTTATTACTATGTCATTGTTACAACACACGCCGAAACGTTTGTGAACGTCTTTCATTAAAACATTTCGTCTGTATTGTATACAACAATATCAAATTGGAGATGGAAATGGCAAATGGCGACGTCGACTTATATGAACCAAAATCAGATACCTTAATTCTTTTATCCCTACAGACCATAGTAGATCAGTATAAACAATAGAAAAGATAATACCATCTAAACACTTAAGGGTGAAAGGGTCATCCAGATAGGTAATTTCTTCAAAATCAATCTGACTCAAAACGAAGGTACTCTGAGCAAGACTTTAAGTGAAATTTCAGAATGTCATGGGCACCAGCAGTCTGGTAATAAGTTGACCTGGTATTTTATATATACAAATCAGACTCTGTATCTGGAAAAGGACAAGTTAGCCGTCTCTTAGATTTGTCATGATAAATCAGCGATGTTTTGTCATCAGCAAAATCAGGACGAATTTCACACTTATGGGAATCTTATACACCATAGCAAACTAGAAATTAAATATACCACAGTATCGAGCACATGTACTTCCTAACTGGATAATTAACAATATGGACGTTGACAAAATCAAAACTAAGGTGCACGACAAACTTGGTGACTCTACATAATCTTACATCAACTTTCATTATCTAAGCAGTAAATAACATTTCAAACTACATGTGATCCGGTATGTTGGATCATTTAGTATACAATTCCAAACTTTTTGAGTTGATTTTTGTTATTGGAATATGAAGAGTTACGTTCAAATGTCTGGTAAAACATTAGTTGGTTTGTTTATACTGTACCTGCTATGAGTTTCAGAGATGTGGTATTTTGGTGATATAATGTAATAAGTAAAACTTTCGAAATTCGTGTAGCATTTTAACTACACAACGAGTGTAGGAATTAAAATATATAACGTATAGCAATTAAAGTACATAAATAGTTTAACAACGAAATATAAGTGCATCGGCTAAAATACACAACTTGTTAGCAACTAAAAAGTTAATAGCTAGTGTATCAAATTAAAGTGTGAAACGAGGATAGCAACTAAAATGCATCACTGGTGTAACAACTTAAACGTTCATTGTTAGTGTAGCAACTAAAGTACATAACTGGTGTAACAACTTAAACGTTCATTGTTATAGCAACTAAAGTACATAACTGGTGTAACAACTTAAACGTTCATTGTTAGTGTAGCAACTAAAGTACATAACTGGTGTAACAACTTAAACGTTCATTGTTAGTGTAGCAACTAAAATACATAACTGGTGTAACAACTTAAACGTTCATTGTTAGTGTAGCAACTCAAATACACTTTAAATGTTACGTTAGAAACAAACTTTTTTTATCAAGAAGTCTTAAGTCCTAAGTCGTAGGTCAATAAGTCAATAAGGTATTTGATTTATTGCTTGACAATTGAAGAATTGACGAGTGACAAAATGTTGCGAAGTAAGCTTGACGAAAGACGAATTGGCGAGTGACGAATTAACGAGTGACGTGTTTGGAAATGTTGTGAAGTAAGAGTGATTATATTTGTGATGTTAGCTTTACAAGTGACGAATTGACCGTTGACAAAATGTTGTTAGCTTGACGAGTGACGAATTGACGAGTGACGAAAAGTTGTGAAGTTAGCTTGACGAGTAACGAACTGTTGTGAACTAAGCTTGACGAGTGACAAATTGGCGAGTGACTAAATGTTGTGAACTTAGCATGATGAGTGACAAAATGTCATGATTTTAGCTAGACGAGTGATGAACTGTTGTGAAGTTAGCTTGACGAGTGACGAATTGAAAGTGACGAAATGTTGTGTACTTAGCTTGACGAGTGATGAAATGTCGTGAATTTAGCTTGACGAGTGACGAATTGGCCGTTGACAAAATGTTGTGAAGTTAGCTCGACGAGTGACGAATTGACGAGTGACGAAAAGTTGTGAAGTTAGCTTGACGAGTAACGAATTGTTGTGAACTAAGCTTGACGAGTGACAAATTTGTGAGTGATTAAATGTTGTGAACTTAGCATGATGAGTGACAAAATGTCGTGATTTTAGCTAGATGAGTGACAAATTGACGAGTGATGAACTGTTGTGAAGTTAGCTTGACGAGTGACGAATTGACGAGTGACGAAATGTTGTGTACTTAGCTCGACGAGTGACGAAATATCGTGAATTTAGCTTGACGAGTGACGAATTGGCGAGTGACGAAACGTTGTGTACTTAGCTTTACGAGTGACGAAATGTCGCGAATTTGGCTTGACGAGTGACGAAAAGTTGTTAAGTTAGCTTGACGGGTAACGAATTGTTGTGAACTAAGTTTGATGAGTGACGAATTGGCGAGTGACGAAATGTTGTGAACTTAGCTTGACGAGTGACGAAATGTCGTGAATTTAGCTAGACGACTGACGAAAAGTTGTTAAGTTAGCTTGACGAGTAACGAATTGTTGTGAACTAAGTTTGATGAGTGACGAATTGGCGAGTGACGAAATGTTGTAAACTTAGCTTGACGAGTGACGAAATGTCGTGAATTTAGCTAGACGACTGACGAATTGACTAGTGATGAACTGTTGTGAAGTTAGCTTGACGAGTGTCGAATTGTTGTGAACTTAGCGTCAGGAGTGACGAATTGACAAGTGACGAAATGTGAACTTAGCTTGACAAGTGACGAAATATCGTGAAGTTAGCTAAACGAGTGACGAATTGTTGTGAACTTAGCTTGACGAGTGACAAATTGACGAGTTACTAGTGACTAGTGACGAAATGTTGTGAGGTTAGCTTGACGAGTGATGAATTAGTAACTGACGAAATGCTATGAAGTTAGCTTGACAAGTGACGAAATGTTGTGAAGTTAGCTTGACGAGTGACAAATTGACGAGAGACTAGTGGCGAAATGTTGTGAAGTTAGCTTGACAAGTGACGAATTGTTGTGAACTAAGCTTGACGAGTGACGAATTGGCGAGTGACGAAATGTTATAAACTTAGCTTGACGAGTGACGAAATGTCATGAATTTAGCTAGACGACTGACGAATTGACTAGTGATGAACTGTTGTGAAGTTAGCTTGACGAGTGTCGAATTGTTGTGTACTTAGCTTCACGAGTGACGAATTGACGAGTGACGAAATATCGTGAAGTTAGCTAAACGAGTGACGAATTGTTGTGAACTAAGCTTGACGATTGAGAAATTCACGAGTGACGAAATGTGAACTTAGCTTGACGAGTGACAAATTGACGAGTTACTAGTGACTAGTGACGAAATGTTGTGAGGTTAGCTTGACGAGTGATGAATTAGTAACTGACGAAATGCTATGAAGTTAGCTTGACAAGTGACGAAATGTTGTGAAGTTAGCTTGACGAGTGACAAATTGACGAGAGACTAGTGACGAAATGTTGTGAAGTTAGCTTGACGGGTGATGAATTGACGAGTGACGATATGTTGTGAAGTTAGCTTGACGAGTGATGAATTGACGAGTGATGATATGTTGTGAAGTTAGCTTGACAAGTGACAAATTGACAACTCACTAGGGACGAAATGTTGTAAGGTATGCTTGACGAGTGATGAATTGATGACTGACGAAATGCTATGAAGTTAGCTTGACAAGTGACAAATCGACAACTCACTAGGGACGAAATGTTGTAAGGTATGCTTGACGAGTGATGAATTGATGACTGACGAAATGCTATGAAGTTAACTTGACGAGTGACAAATTGACGACTGACTAGGGACGTAATGCTGTGTAGTTCTTGACGAGTGACAAACTGACAACTGACTAGGGACGTAATGCTGTGTAGTTAGCTAGACAAGTGACGAGTGTCGAAATGTTAGCTTGACGAATGGCGAAATGTTGTGAAGTTAGCTTCACGAGTGACGAATATATTTTTCTAAAAACTTCATTTCTTAGTTCAAAAACATTTTGAATGTAAATCAGAACATTGCATTGTCTAGAACTTAGAATTACAGTATTAGAGAAATTTTACGTTCGTCGCTCGTCGATGAGGTTGACGAAGTCACTATGAGTCAAATTTTCAATATGATACAAGATAAATATTGAACAAAAGTGTTTATTAGTTTTCCTGGAACCAAGCCCATGCAATGTTACATACATGTGTATTAACTTTCCATGTTTAATATAATTAAAAACTCGACTATATTTCTGTCACTTTAAGCTGTAGATTTATAACTGTTGTAGTGTATTGCTTTTTGCAATGTATTCCGATTTTTAACCTGGCCTTGTATGATACCACTTTGTCATTTATATCAAATTGGAGCTCAACTGATGAAGTCTCATTGACAGAAACGATCGTCTTTGGCATTTGTTTTTGGTATATCTTGTAAGACTAGAACTTTGGTATTATTAATAATATTGTTAAGTATTGTGTATAACTTCAAATTCAGCTTAAACTTAAGTTTTTTAACCTTGTACCCCAGGACTACGACTATGTTTTAAATATCTATTATTGACGTATTTATTGAACCAGAAATTGAATTCCTGTGTCAGTTACATAGCCTAAGGTCTGCATTCATGCACTGTCTCAAGGAAATGTAGAAACAAAGATCATGAATCCAATAGTGTACGCTAAGAGCGTATATTTCATTGATGTTTTCTGTTCGCTTGTTCATTTGACAAAATCAAAACTGCTGTCGCAGCTTGTTCCACACAAGTTACTGCAAAACATGATTGATTATGTCTGAAGTAATTAAAATGTCTAAGTATGAAGCACTCGAATCAAACTAATTTATCTTACTCGTGTTAAGTAGCACAAATTGCGGAAGAGGTTCTTTTCTAATACGTAAAACACATATGGTTTTCTCTGTTCACATATTTTCAAAATGTTATAGTAATTTTATCAAGTTTTGTGGGTAATTAAAAGATTTAAAGGAAAGGTGATTTCATTTGCAATACGTAAAACACTGAGGAACGGGGAAATATGTACCTATTTGTGTAACATTGGTTTCAGCATAGGAAATTTTGACAATGCATTTGCTGATGGCAGTAACATAAAATTTGAGATGTTGATTTTGGGTACCAGTGTGTTAACTCTTTATGATAAATGTGCTTTTGACACTATGGTTTAAAAGTGTCCGTGTTTTGCATTCAGAGATGGACACAAGTCGATTGAAAATAAACATATGGCAAATTACAATTATTTCATCGTATTTACATAAAAAATGGTCGTAAAATCATGGGACGAAGTTTCAAGTACAACAATGTTTTCACCCCCGGAATGTGGCTCGTATATTGTTATTCTCTCTGCATACTCAGAATATTCCTAATATATTTTTCATTTGACTTGAAAATGCAACGGACTCGCCAAACGTGTGTCCGGTCTACAGGGGATGCTTAAGCTAATGATCCATGGCTTCTGATTTCACCTCGGGTTTTCCGCCAGTTCCATGCTTCCATTTTTCAAATTTCTGTACTAACGCAAAACGTCAGACTTTGGTCATAGTTACACTTAGGTTTTATACCAATGTGTAGAGTTGATACACGTTAAAGGTGTAATCATTTATGATACATGAACATAATTACATATCTATTTTAATTAGAAGGAAAGTGGAAATAGCTTTCAACGTTTCAGGTTTAACTGGTTCAACTTTATAACTTCCTCATAAATTGGCGTAACACATAAATTTATATATATTTATGAAGAAAATGTATAAAAACAGATGAAGTAATTTTATCAGAAAAAGGCCTAATTAATTAAATCAAAACAAGGCAAAAAATTTGTAAATCCACTATTATGTATGTCAACGATTATTATGCTTAGTTTTAACTTTTGAATGTTTAGCTAACAGATGAAATAATCTTATTTGATTACCACTATCAAAAGAGTTACACGATTACTTTATAAATGCATATACTGTACCTATACGTCTATGATAAATGAAACTGTATGGCATATCCGGAAATGCGGTTATTGTTCGTCGACATTTCCAATTGTACATGTCTATCATTATTTCCGATTAAATATTGATGCATTTTCAGGTGTGGGATTCTGTGAGTAGAGATAAAGAGAAGCATGGAAATTGGCTTGTGTATTTAATTATAGTTGGGAACAGGATTTGTGTCAAGCGACACGAACATTTTTGTTGATAAACTAAGCGTTTCATTTGTGTTACGTCTGTACAACTATTTTCACATGTTTTTGTTGTTCACTCAATCACTGCAGTGAACAGAAAAAAAGACAAAAAATAATTAAGCCAGTCAACTAAGTTTGAATTATGAATTAGGTTTTATCATTATTTTATAGTTGAGTATTCATTCATTTATTTGTCACTGAGTTTCTTTAGTTCCCTATCCCGCATGCCAGATATGGGGGTATATAATTATAAAAGGGACTGTCATACATGCCATAATTTTCTTAGGTCATTCAGGGATTTTTTCTGGGACAAATGACATTTTTCTGGGGAAAATTATTGAAATATCACAAAATTCTGGGACACTTTTAAAGTCACTGTCTGAGGCGTGCAGATTATATCTCTGTTGAAAAGTGAGTAAGTTGCAATCTACATGTGTTGACAAATTTTCCAATATTGCAGTAATCGATATCTAGAATCTAAATAGGCTGAAATTCTGCCCTGATTTAAAGATTTTGTTGTTGTTGTTAAAATAAAAAGGTAGCTTAAATCAGGGCAGGATTGCAGTCTAGCATCTGAATGAAGGCCATCATGGTAAATTGTACGCTGGTCTACATATAGTGTCGTATCACATGATTTTGTGCACCCATGCTTCTGTCCATCTCAATGCATTGCAACTGATCGCAGTTTTGCTTCAACGGTCCTGCATCTTAATAAACCTTCTTAAATAAAAATTTTGCTTATATTTTGTACAACTATTGTATAAAATCAATTATTTTTGTCCGAAATTTAAAAATACACAAGTATTTTACATCTTTTGAGCCTCATGGTTGACTATTGAAGCGTTTACATCTCTGTCATCATGAGGATAATAGCGTATACTATAATGAATATTCATAATCGAGAAGTGAGTAGCCTGCAGCTCTAATTTCGTGCATGGAAACTTTTCCATCTCTTTTGCAATCATCATATTGAATTTAAAATCAAATATTGGATGATACCATACTTCATTACTTGATTTACACCTTCAACCACATGGAAACTGAAAGGTGCATAAAATCATTTGACATTTGGACCTTGGGTTAGAACACCATGTTTGTGGTTTGTTTTTCAGTTCACTGAAATTTTTGCCAACAAATTAACATGTATTTGTAAAAAATAAATTAAAAAGAGAATGTTATTAATTTATGTTGTGTTGATTTTATGATTATTTGCCATTTGGTGTCTAAGTTTTCAAGATCAAAGTCTTAGGTGCGAAAAATCATGTGACAGCATTGTTCTGTCATGACTACTCACCAATAACTTTTAATCCAAGTCATGTACTCTAAATATAGGGATCAACTTTGGGTCATGTTACCTACACAATCCGGATATGCTCAGATATGTACTAGTATAACATACATACATGTAGTATTTCTTTCCAAGAGGTTTGAAGCACAGGATTTTTTTTTTCCAATTTCATCTCCACAGATAGGCCAAAAGTCTGTCCTGATTTTAATCTACCTTTTTTTTTACAACTTTATTTTCGACCTAGTATATATATTACAACATTAGCGTGGAGTTGAAGACTGTACATTGTTTACACAGGAAATACACAAATTTCAGTGAAAATCAAGACAGAGATGTATAGGCCAAAATTAAGACCCAAATTTAAGTTACCCTAACATTTTTGTTTTTGTTTGTTTTTTTGTTTTTTGTTAAAATCAGACTTACCAAAGAAGTAGCTTAAAATCGGGGCAGATTTTTGGCCTAGGTTTTATAATGCATTGTTAATACTAACTTGTAATAAGTTGCTAACTGTGACATGCATGAGATTAAACTTAACTTGTGATTAGTTGACTTAAAGGACAGAGTAGCTCAGTTGGTTGAGTGCCAGTTCTTTAACACAAAGGTCCCTGATCATACAAGATTTTCAAAGGCAAGTTCTCAACACCTGCCTGAATAGCTTTGTGCCTAGATGGAGAGTCTAGGATGTGCAGTTCAATTTCTTTGCCAGATTGTACAATTGTAGGGCACTTAAAAAGCCATTGACAATATGGACAAATCAAGAAGAACACAGACACACAAGTCATCTCTCCCTGCTTCACAGGGACAATTAGAGAGGGCACCCTGCTCGTTAAATCAAGCCAAAGGAAGCATGGTTAAAATCTGTGCACAAGTTCTCACTCATGTTTAAAATTTCAACTCATTGGTTTACATTCTCTATCTGGTTTTTCTGTAGTTTGACTAGTATTCAGAGATCATTTTTGGTCACTGGCTATACATATACCTAGCCATAACAACCTTAAACACCATGCCTGCTACTCATGAACACACTATGAAAGCTGTTGTAAATACAGAAAACATGAGGGAAATACCCAACTCTTATACTAATACATGTAGTTTGACTAGTATTCAGAGATCATTTTTGGTCACTGGCTATACATATACCTAGCCATAACAACCTTAAACACCATGCCCGCTACTCATGAACACACTATGAAAGCTGTTGTAAATACAGAAAACATGAGGGAAATACCCAACTCTTATACTAATACATGTATTGTTGTCTCATTGTAGGTGAAGTGTAGTACTTGACCAATGATAAAATGATGTAAGACACAAGGACAAGTGATGGAGGTCAAAGTAAAGCAAAGAACCAAGGCCTGGTTTGAGTCCCGCAAGAAAGTCTTTTTAACTGCATCCAAATTCGGGGATGTTTTAGGGGTGGGCATGGGACGTCCATACGACTTTTTCCAATCACTGATTGTTGATGAGGAAGGAGACGAAGATGAAGATGATATTGAATTGGAAAACACTAGACATGGTGTCACAATGGAACAAATCATTTGTGAAGCCTATCAGTTGTTAACAGGGTACAATACAAGAGAAACTGGGTTCTGGTTACCTCAGGATGACACATTAAAGGATCTGATAGGAGCTTCTCCTGATGCTGTTATTTTGGATCCCAAGGATTCTTCAAAAGACATTGGTTTATGTGAATTCAAAGCTCCAATTTATCGCATGTACAAGACTGAAAACACAGTCAAAGGTAATATATAAATGTTTATGGAACTGGTTTTTCAAACATCTGGATTTCAAAGTTACTTTGGTAAAGTTATATATGTACTTAAATAAATTGGCATAGGTCCTACAATATAGAATAATATTGTGACATCATAACATGTGTAGCTTGTCTACACCCTAGGATGTGAACAGAGAAACTCTGTCTTGGCAAACGGTAGATATGCCTGTCAAAGTTGAGAGAAAATATTTTCTGGAACAAGTGAGTCTGTTAAAACAAAATCAAATATGCTCTGTGATGGGGGGGGGGTTAATTTAGAAATATAGAGAAAGGATCAGACCTGAAATGCTCTTTCATAGATTGTCATGTTAATCTGTGTGCAGTCACTTTTTCTTCTTCCATCACAGGTATTCCCAGGCATTACATGGCTCAGATACAGGGACAAATGGCCATCACAGGATATCATTGGTGTGATTTCATGGCCGTTTGTAAGAACACAAAAGAAGTCATGTTAAAGAGAATTGAGTTTGAACCAATGTACTGGGCCAATGTTCTGAGGCTTCTGAAACAATTTGCTTATGCACTTCAGGTATGTATGACAGTGGTATCCATTGTAAGAGACCATCCTGATAACCATTAAAATGTGGTCTGAGACTTTGTGAAAAAAAAGTATTGATCAAAATTTGAACAAGAATCTGAAATAATGTAGAGCCTTCTGAAAAAGACTTACAATATTGGTCAAAAAGTAAAATAATGCAGGGCAATCTGATAAAGAATTACAACTTTGGCAAAAAGTGAAATAATGCGGGGCCATCTGATAAGAAAGTACAATGTCGGGCAAAAAGTGAAATAATGCGGGGTTGTCTTACAATTACAGCCTCGGGCAAAAAGTGAAATAATGCAGGTGCCATCTGATAAAGAATTACAACCTTAAGCAAAAGGTGAAATAATGTGGGTGCCTTCTGATAAAGAATTACAACCTTGGGCAAAAAGTGTAATAATGCAGAGCCATCTGGAAAGGAATTACAACCTAGGAAAAGAAGGTGAAATATTACAGGGCCACCTGATAAACAATTACAACCTTGGGCAAAAAAGTGAATGAAATAATGCAGGGCCATCTGATAAGTATTACAACCTTGGGCAAAAAGTGAAATAATACAGGGCCATCTAAAAAGAATTACTACCTTGGGAAAAAAGTGAAATAATGCAGGTGCCATCTGATAAAGAATTACAACCTAGGGAAAAAAGGTGAAATAATGCAGAGAATTACAACCTAGGGTGAAATGGGACATAATTATTGTTTTCTCTCACTTGAGACCGATTTCTCTGTGAATTTAGATGTCACGGAAATGTTATCTTACCCTGTAGGGTGAGATAAGCCCATTCCGGGAACTGTCAGAACTGCTTTCTTAACATATTTCTGTCATTTGTTTGTAAACAAAGATGGATGTAGTTCCTCTTTTATGCTATTTCAATGTGAAACACCACTGTAAAGGAGAGATGGCGAAATCTCAATGCTCATGCCAAAATGTTGTTTATCAATGACTCGGCAATGCACTCGGATTGAGATTTTGCCATCCCTCCCTCAAAGTGGTGTTAGATTATATTAGTCTTTTATTAATAGCTGTTCAGTGAGATACATAGATATCAAGGGGCATATGGGACCAATTTGTTCTTAAAATACTCAAGGAACTATTCAACATGCCCAAATGCATCGCATCAACTGGCAAAAGAAAAACACATATTGTTTTAGTGATAGAGAGCTTGACCTGCAATTAGAAGGTCCCAGGTTCAATTTCTATTACAGTAGTAATTTAAGACTTGAAAAATGTTAGAGACTGTTCCTTCACCAGATTGCTCAACATTTGTATAGATTAGACTTAGGAACCAAAATCCTATGTCAGTACCGGAGCAAAACATAAGATAACCGTCACAACACAGGCAAAAAACCATAGCGCAGGTAATAACATGAGATAACCCTCACAGCATAGGCACAGTTCCATAGTGCAGGTAAAAACATGAGATAACCCTCACAACATAGGCACAGTTCCATAGTGCAGGTAAAACATGAGATAACCCTCAAAACATAGGCGCAAGTCCATAGTGCAGGTAAAAACATGAGATAACCCTCACAACATAGGCACAGTTCCATAGTGCAGGTAAAACATGAGATAACCCTCACAACATAGGCACAGTTCCATAGTGCAGGTAAAAACATGAGATAACCCTCACAACATAGGCGCAAGTCCATAGTGCAGGTAAAACATGAGATAACCCCACAACACAAGTTTCCATAGGCAGGTAAAAACAGTTTCCATAGTGCAGGTAAAACATGAGATAACCCTCACAGCATAGGCACAGTTCCATAGTGCAGGTAAAAACATGAGATAACCCTCACAACATAGGCGCAAGTCCATAGTGCAGGTAAAACATGAGATAACCCTCACAACATAGGCACAGTTCCATAGTGCAGGTAAAAACATGAGATAACCCTCACAACATAGGCACAGTTCCATAGTGCAGGTAAAAACATGAGATAACCCTCACAACATAGGCACAGTTCCATAGTGCAGGTAAAAACATGAGATAACCCTCACAACATAGGCGCAAGTCAATAGCGCAGGTAAAACTTTGTGACACTTTACCTGTGGCTGTTGGCATTTCCATGTAAGTGGAAAATTTTAAATTTGGTGAGAAAGTAAAACAAAACAAATCCTTAGGTATTGTTACCAATTTCATCTTATATTATGTATCTGTGTATCTATTTTTCTTCAAATGGTAGGTCTATTTTATGCCAGACTCACCAATTATTCGGTTATATGGTAGAGATAAGTTTATAATAGTGGAGGGAAGATCACGGTTACAATGTACCGGTGGAGAGAACATATCCCCCATCAGCCTTTAAGAAAGAAACTAGCAATCTTTCTCTCAAAATCGACTTAAAGTTCGAGTTGGGCTTATACCTGCACTAACAGAGGTGAGAGACTTCATGGCTAAAAGTGCAATGCTAAGAGCACTTGGCCATGGTGGCCCCACTGTTCATTGATCTATCCCTACATCTATGTATGTACATTGTATGTATTTATATATATGTGATCTCTTAAACATAACACTTTTGTATGTAGAACATTTAAAGATGAGAAATACTTTAAAATTTCAGGATGCTACATTAAGAAAGGAGTTAAAACAAGATCCCTACAACTTTGAAGGTGCCAAAAAACTTCAGCAGTGGCCTATTCAGAGAGAATTCTTGCCAGGGGAATTATCTATTCCTGTTAAAGATCTTATCAAAACAGACTCAAGAGGGCGCTTTTATGGTCCTTCATGTGTATGGATGTCATTTGACTTTCTCATTGGACAGACATTTTCACTTCCACCAAATTTACAATTCTATGGTGATAGTCTCATTCGAGATGTGGATGTACAAATTTTTAAGAAAAAGAGGCAATTGTCTTCTTAATTTTATATCCACATTCAAACAATTAACTCAGCAACCAATGTTAACCTTTTTATCACAGTTTACATGATATGTACAGCTACATTTTTGTTATCTTAAACTAAAGCAAAGAATTAATTAGTGTGTTGCACATCATTGTTTTCTTGTGTAACTTCAATCCTTGGCTAAAGAGACGTGTTTTCTACTTCTAAATGGTAGACAACTCTTTTGCTAACATCAAGATCTAAAATAAACACTAATTGTTTGAGAAGCATTTTGTCTCCAAGAACTAAGCCAGTCATAAATATTTTAAAGTCCCTTAACTCTGCTAAGTACTGACAAATGTATGAATCATACTGTACCTAGATCTTGATGCACTGCCAACAGCACAGCCAAGGAAAGACATTTACATACCTAAATTGATTTGTTTTGTTTGTTAATTGTAGTCAAAATAAATAAAGTTGATAGTTTGAATGTTAAACAGTGAAATATCAATTTTGGATAAAAACTTAGAAAAAAACAAAGTCATTTGGTGGAAACCAAAATGTTTACGAATAAATGGACCAAAAACATTATTATATGACTTGTGCACTTTCTGTCTGCTGATTAGCTGTAACTGTGACAATTTGTATTGATAAATCCGAATATTAATCGTAAAAGCGCTACTTTCATTTATTTGACAGTCCAGAGGGCCGTGGATTGTTATGTCACCCTCTTGTGCTTCCATTCTTTTCCGATTTGTGTAAGTGTATATGACTAGATGAATCAAATGCATAAACCAATGAAAAACCGGCTCTTACTTAACTTTCGCTCTTAGTCATTCATGAAAAAGAACAGCCTAAAGATTTTGAAAATTGTTCTGTGCAGGAGTTAGAATTACATTTGAACCGAGATTGTTTTTTGTTTCGAAATTTTGAGTCATAATAAACAATTACTGACTTTAGTTTTGGGTGATATAAGGATATATCTGTCAAAAAAACATGATATTGACCAAGGCAAAGCTATGTAGAGTATATACACTTGATGGTTCTGCTAAGTCTGTAAATGCAGTGGTTAAAATATAGATAAATAATCATTCAGCATACAATGATACAGAAATGAAACACTGAGTAAACCAAACACCACCTATTTAAGGTCAATTTCAACTTGAGCTTTGCTTTCTTTTACTTCTAATCACTTTGTTTATTAGGTAAACTAAGCATTTATGACCTTAACTGACAACTCTAGAACAGTAATAAAATGACATACTGCCCAACTTCAAATTCAGTCTTTGTGGTGTTGTTTTTAGCATTCTGTACGAGTTTCATTAGATTTGGACGAGGCAAACTAAAGATACAGAGTGCAGCAATGAAAATCGGAAGGACAGTCAAGGGCAACACTTAAAGCCCCCTTTGTCAAGCGACAGGGACGTAAAATTCCTTGTTCTCAGTCCAACATGGGCAATTGTAGAGCTCATCCAGTGGTTTTCTTGGTATCTAATCTTTGGTTCAAGTTTCATAAACTTGGTGAAGTATACAGACAGAGGATATACCATAATCCCTCTTTTTACCACTGACCTAGAAATATTGACAAACGAAACTAGTTAGAACTTCATTCTTGAAAATTTCAAAATCCCATAACTCTACCTATATCTCATTGACATCAACTTATTTACCCTTAAACATTTGGACTGGTCTAAGTCATTGATTTACAGAAGAGTCCATTGTTTTCTAGGGGTTGACGAGTTAATCAACAAACTATTTTTTATTCAAATCTAAAGAGCAACTTGGATTACTTGACAGAAACCAAAATATTTGCAAATACATTGTATCTGGAAAACAATATTTCCACCAATCTTTGATTTATTTACCTCTTCTATAGTAAAAAGTTCATCTTAAATGCAATATCATATTTTATGGCATATAGGTCGATGTTGGGGATAGGTCGAATGGCCGATTTTTGATAAAAATCCAGGTTTAAGTATTAGATAGGTCATAGTGGAATACAGGTCGATGTCGGCAGAGATGAAAACATGAATGGGAAAACACAAAAACGCATCGTTGTGCATTATTAAATAGGAGTGATTAAAAAGCTTACAAGTTGCATTTTATCATACTTAACATCACTTATATTACTCGTGTGTACTGATTATGTATACATACATCGCTATTATGTTACCTGTCAAATCATCATTAAATTCTTCGCAGTATGCCGTTAACACAAATGACCTCAATCCTTGTCTTATCCTTACATTGGCCAAAATTATTATGTAGCTGCAATTGTCAAACAATTAAATACTCAAGGTTGAGTGTCAGTTAATTTATGTAACACTTTTTCCAAAACTTTCCCAACTTCAAAGACTGCCACACGATCCTCATCAGTTGAAGGTCATGTTCCAGTGAACACAGCTTGTAGTGTCCTGAAAGTCTGAATGAAGACTTCAACTTCACAGCGGGGTGCCGAGATAAGGGAATCATTCAAAAGTATAAACTGTACGGTATAAATATAATGTAAACGATGTATTTTTATTACAGTTTCTGACACAGTCTTGAATCCCAAGGATATTGTAACTTGAAAGATCATTATTTTGTCACTTGATTATGAACACAGTGCATTACGCACACACAAGGTCACATTTAAAGTTCTATTAAGTGTAAATACAAATGGGTGTTTGGAGTAGGCCCTTAGATTATCCAGTGAAAAATGTTGAATTACAATGTTAGAATGAGGAATTGCAGATTCAAGTTAAATATTTCACTAAGATAAGTCGATGCGGTGAATAGGTCGAGGTCACAACTTTTGAGAAAAAAAATATCAACCTATAGGCCGTAAAATACGGTAATAAGAAGAAGAATAAAAGAAAAGCTACTGTATGGCATTTATTTATTTATTTCTTCTTAAATGTTACAATTTACGTCATTTAACATTTTCTTTTAAAGCGAGCATCAACAACTCACATCAGCCTCTAACAAAATTGCCAATACTTCTGTGAGCAGTTTACTTTCCATGTTGATAGCATTGGATCTTCCATTGTGAATGCTATATTTCTGTTACCAGAAGCAACACAATGATGGCCATGTTCAGGATCTGTCATTCTGTACACATCAGAGTTCACCAGTTATAATTTCCACTGTTGTTATTTTGTCACTAAACAGACATGATCAGTATATTACATTCAAACTTGTATTAATGGCACCTCTACATTGGGGGTACCTGCCTATAAAGGCTGTTCAAACAAATCCTTAACGTTTTCTGTAGTATATAAAACTTTGTATAAAGGCCACTTGTCTTTGACAACCACTTTTGCCTTATCCGCTGAGTGTCCTAAAGACAAGTGTGACTATAATTATAACATGCAGATGCAGTCATGTCTTACAACATATCCTGAAGAACAGTTGTGAACTTAGAGTCCTATTATCTGCACCTATAACTTTTACAGTGAAACTATATCTATCATCTATGGTGAAGACACACCTATCTTCTATATCTGTATCGTTTAAAGTGGAACCACAGCTGGAATATGTTATTTTGAAACTGACACCGGAAGCCTTTTTTGTAGGAGTATTCCCACTCTCTGTTGACAATCTTGAATGCAATATCCTGAAAAAGTGGTTAATAATAATCATTAAATACAGAATCTATCATTATTGTTGTATAGAAAATCATTCCAACAGAATGCACTATGCTATTAATTTTTTTCTTTGGAAATGTTATGCTCAAAAGATAGAGTAAAACCTGCTTTAGCGACTACCTGTGTATAACGACCATTTTTTGCTGTCCCCAATACTACCATTTTTGTACAAATCATCCTCTATATAAATGACTGGTTTTCTTGTTTCCCTAAGTAGGTGGTTATATACAAGTTTCACTGTATACCAATTAAATATGATAGGTAAACCAGCTAAACCCTTGTTAAATTTGAACACCAGTTAAAGATTATTTTTCATTTTTTGAAAAACATGGACGTCGTTGCATGTATATTCCATGTTTTTAAAAAAATGAAAAACAATCCTTATATTTATATATACTACCATTTTCTGTGAATCTGTAGTCAGCTGGATAAGAAATTCAATCTATAATTGACTTTTCCAGGGGAGGTTTTAATATGATGTAACAGCTGAACAGCTGTGTGTCAAGCATTGAATATAGAGTCAAAACTCATTATGTCGAGATTGGTAATCTCAATATACCCAGTTATCTCATGATCAAGCACCGGTCCTAGCAATTTTCCTTCTATATTTTACTATAATAAGACCTGATAACTTGAGATTGGAAAAGTAAAACAACTGCTAATGTCGATGTTAAAACATGGTCCCAGTGTTTAGTTTTGATGTGAAATTGACCAGTTATCTCAAAGTTAATTTTTTGTACATTGTCATTAAATAATTGTGATTATATGACTAGTGCTGGGAAAATATGTTTTCTGTATCATTTTTTGTTTCTTTTTAGTACATAAAATGAATAAAATTCTTCACAAAAAATTCTGTTATTTTGCTCTCCGATCTTAAATTTATATGGCTAAAGTTACTTTCAAGAATTTGTTTTTAGACTTTTCGTTCTTAAATGTATAATGATAGTGTCACTTTCGTGATCTAGAAAGCAGCAATGGTTGTTCCTATTAAAATGTGAGTGATGTTTACTTGCCAATACAGTTGGGTATTAAGAAATAAATACTCAAACATAATTAATTCCTTTTTATTTGCTTGCAATATCATTTGACAAAACACATGGTTTTGTAGCCATCAGCTTGCACATATACTGAAAATAAGAGACAAACGATATACATATAGGCCTACAAGTAAGCTATTCTGGCAATTACTGAGATACTCACGAGAGGAATCAGAGGAATTTAGTGACAGACTTTTAACTTGAGACCGTTTATCTCAAACTTTTTGCTTGGTCCCAACGACTTCGAGATAACGAGGTTTGAATGTAAATGCAACTGGTCTGTATACTTGCAATGAAGGAAATAACAGTTGGTATGTAAATATTTGACTTATTTTAAACATTGATTAACACACGTATTTTCTAAACTCAAAATCTGACTTTTGAAAACTAAGTTGTGTTTCAGAAGAAATGTAAATACCTCGTAAGGTGGTCCAGCATGAAATTTGAGTACAGCAAAGTCTTTGTCGTCATCACATGGAGTCTGTAGGAAGAATTATTGACCAATCAGAGTACATTTGTATTGTGTATTACTACAATGAATTACTTTAATTCACAATTATTCAAAAATGTATATTACTTGCATAACATCATTTTAGCTTGGTAAACGTATTGTAATTCTGGTCTGAATCCGGTTTTATATGCCAGAATATTATTTATGTGTAATGTCACAAGAGCTCTCAATCACTAAAATAATATAAAAATTTTTGTTTAAGTTTTTAACTTGAAACAGAAAAGCACAATGCAACATGGGTCAATTACCGTACAATCAGGGGTCTAGTTTATAATTGGCCCAGTTGATGTTACCAATGTGAAAGAAAAGATACTAACGTGTTATATTTCAAAATATTTTGCGATTTTTATAAGACAGTTGATATTCATTGTGAGTTCATTTCAGAACATGGGTGTACAGAGAACAACTTTTATAATGAAGTATGGTAATAGTATGACAAAATGGGTATTGGTATTTACGAAAATATCATCTAGTGAATAAATATAGAACCAGTTTTGCTAAAATAAAGTCCTGCGAAAATTTGCAGATCTACAGTAACATGTAAATAGATGAGTTATTTAGCATTTGTACTGATGCAGTGAATGATGAGTGAGGGAATCAAGACTGATTTCAAGTTTTGATTTTTAAGATATTTTAAACTTACCAGTGTGTATTCTGGTGTTTGTGCTTTATCTATTAAATCTGGATAAAAAATCTGCAATGAATAAAGTTCTATAATTAATAACAAATTAAAGATATACAGGGATTACAATGAAACTTACTGGGTACTTTGTACAGGACAACAGATATATTCTACATAATATGAAAATAGACAATGGAAATTGTCCGAGAACCAGAATTACTTTTTGACTTGGTCCAAGTCTTCCCATCATGTAACAGTTCATTCTATTAATAGTATGCCAATCCAAACATCAATATCATTTTTCTCTGATAACTGAGAATACTTGATTGTACTTACATTAAATTTGTAACCCTGTACAATTTTAGGTGGAGGATTATCTATGTCGTAATGAGTCTGATTGTATTTATTCCACTCAAAGCCTGTGTGTACCCTGTTGAAGAATCGGGGTTTCCTGGGTCTATATTTGTCCGACCACAGAAAAGCTTGGTGCTCCAGCTGAACCTCTACACCAAATGTTGCCTCCTCATCATTCATCCCCTCTCTTGCTTTCTTTTCAAATTCTGTCTCTCCATCCAACTGAAAAAAAAAAAACTATTTTACAAATTGGTCCAACATTTGTATAGCAAAACTGTGTTACTAATTGAAGATTATTTTCAAATTGCTTAGAATCTGATCAACATCTAACAAGAATCATGAAAAATTATCATGATCTAACACAGGGTTAATGAGATTTTACATTAAAGAAGTTGAAATAATCTAAGTTTTGACATTTTTACTGTCCTTTGGTTAGAAAAACTGATATGAATCGCTATACATACAAATCATATACTGAAGACTCAGAAACTTTCATGGATGTAAAATTTTTGTTGTTTTAAGAATAAAACAAATCCGTTGAAAAATGAAAAAATATTCTGAGACCTCAGTACGTACTGACGACATTGTGCCAAATTGTATTTCTACCCAATTTGTGTTGTTTTCTTTTCCATTATTTACGGGAACAGGGAACTTATAACTACAGGAAACACAGTAAAGAGTAACTATAAAAATGAGGGACATTTGTGAAACCTTTACTATTACTATGTACCATATGTAAATTTGCTTTAATTTCTTTGATATGTAAAAACAATGAAATAAACTAAATTAAAACTTCAAAAACTTTTTATGATTCTACAGCATGCATCATTCATTGACTTTGACACAACATACCCGCACACGTCCTGTTACTTTAACTTGCTGCCTGGCTAACTCGAGCTTCCTCATATCGTCCGTGGGATCATAGACAACAGTATCAATATCGAGCTCACTGTTTCGCAGCAGTTTGGGAGAATACTTTCCAGCCTCGTAGTCCAGATAAGCTTGCTCCTCCAAATCCTCTTGAGTTATTAAGGGTTCATCACTGCAGAACACAAAATGTGATTTTTATCATGAAATATCAATCAAGAAAAGAGCTAAATTCTAAGAATTACAAACCACAATACTTTATAGCTGCTTTTATTCGTGGGGGGTTTAATTTCGCTATATTCGCAGTCAAACAAAAGAATGTGAAATTAGATATCCATGAATATAATACCTTATACTTATGAAATATCGGAAAGAATACATGAAAAATTAAAAATATAAAAGTTACTACCAATCAAAATGTATTCATTTTCTTCCCATGAAATTATACAACTATACAGTATTTAGCATGCAGAAGGTCAGAAGGTATGATTCTAAGTTCAAGTCCTGAGATTTAACAGTAAGCAGCAACTTTTCCCTGTCGTCAACATGAAAGCGAAAGTCTCATATTTTTCTTATGAGTCTGAAAACTGAGTAGGATAGATCTGGCATGAGGCCTTGTATCATGGGTCAAAATTTGTGGCAGTTAGTGTCATCTCAATAAAAGCAAAGGGAATCTTGGTAGAACATGTAATGTCAAACTAACAAAAACCAAAGACTAATTTTTAAGACACAAATATCTTATCATTTTGACCTACCTGTCCTCGTTGTCTTCATCCTCTTCTTTGGTGAGTTCTGCACTACTTCCTGCCTTAGGTTCTTCAGATTCCTTTTTAACTTGGACCACATTTGTTTCCTGAGAGGAATCTTCCCTCTTACCAGATGGTGCTGGCGAAGCTCTGCTATTGGGTGTGCTAGTTCCACTTTCATTCTGTCTGCCACCAACTGGAAACAGTGGTCCTGAGTCAATACCTTGCTGTAAAACGTACAACAAAATCTGTATCTAACATCAAGATGACATATCATCTATACATAGAAAATGTGGAGGAAGCTTTGTGGGGCTTTTTGTCAATTTTTTTAAAATACTTTGGTCATTATTTGTCATTAATAGTTTAAATAGATGATCCATTTACCCCTTGTTTAAAAAGTTTAAACTTGACCGATTTCACAAGGATAAACAAACAAGTTACTTCAACTTAAATAAATGTCTTTCATTGGCTCTGATGTTGGTGTACAGGGACCTGGCTGTTGGAGGAAACTGGAGTACTCGAAGAAAATACATGTATCCATCTTGGACATTTTACATACTCCCCTGTCCAATCCAAGGAATGAACCCGCCAGTTACATTAGTGAAAAGCAAATGTGCTAACCACTGCACTATCTGGATACCCCATATTTAGTCCAGATAGCTGATCAAATCACCTCTTGGTAAGTTCAGATAGCTGATCTAATTACCGCTTGGTAACCTCTGATACATGTTCTAATAACCTCTAAGTCAGTTCAAAAATATAAAACAATTATCTCTTGGTAATTTCATTACAACAGGTAGAATATTACTTCTTGTTTAAGTTTCAATACAACAGGTAGATGATTACTTCTTGTTTAAGTTTCAATACAACAGGTAGATGATTACCTCTTGTTTAAGTTTCAATACAACAGGTAGAAGATTACCTCTTGTTTAAGTTTCAATACAACAGGTAGAAGATTACCTCTTGTTTAAGTTTCAATACAACAGGTAGATGATTAATTCCTGTTTAAGTTTCAATATAACAGGTAGAAGATTACCTCTTGTTTAAGTTTCAATACAACAGGTAGAAGATTACCTCTTGTTTAAGTTTCAATACAACAGGTAGAAGATTACCTCTTGTTTAAGTTTCATTACAACAGGTAGAAGATTACTTCTTGTTTAAGTTTCATTACAACAGGTAGAAGATTACCTCTTGTTTAAGTTTCAATATAACAGGTAGAAGATTACCTCTTGTTTAAGTTTCAATACAACAGGTAGAAGATTACCTCTTGTTTAAGTTTCAATACAACAGGTAGAAGATTACCTCTTGTTTAAGTTTCAATATAACAGGTAGAAGATTACCTCTTGTTTAAGTTTCAATACAACAGGTAGAAGATTACCTCTTGTTTAAGTTTCAATACAACAGGTAGATGATTACCTCTTGTTTAAGTTTCAATACAACAGGTAGATGATTACCTCTTGTTTAAGTTTCAATACAACAGGTAGATGATTACCTCTTGTTTAAGTTTCAATATAACAGGTAGAAGATTACCTCTTGTTTAAGTTTCAATACAACAGGTAGATGATTACCTCTTGTTTAAGTTTCAATACAACAGGTAGAAGATTACTTCTTGTTTAAGTTTCAATACAACAGGTAGATTATGTTTAAGTTTCAATTACAACTGATTTAAGTTTCAATACAACAGGTAGAAGATTACCTCTTGTTTAAGTTTCAATACAGCAGGTAGAAGATTACCTCTTGTTTATGTTTCAATACAACAGGTAGAAGATTACCTCTTGTTTAAGTTTCAATACAACAGGTAGAAGATTACCTCTTGTTTAAGTTTCAATACAACAGGTAGATGATTAATTCCTGTTTAATTCTCAATACAACAGGTAGAAGATTACCTCTTGTTTATGTTTCAATACAACAGGTAGAAGATTACCTCTTGTTTAAGTTTCAATACAACAGGTAGAAGATTACCTCTTGTTTAAGTTTGAAGAGTTTTTGTCTCAACACTTCCTGGTGGCGTTCCCTAAGTCTAGTTCTTGCCATATGTGCCTTCAACTGCTGTAACAGAGACTCCCAATATCCTGAAAAGGAAATAATCCATGTATCAAAATTTTACAAATTTATCTTTTTTTACAATGTTGAACAACTTCATTTTTTATATTCCAACTTAGTGTAAAGGTGGAAATTTGGTGTTGGGGATAATTTACATTAAATATGTGATAAAGAGTTCTCCATGTAAATTACTGCACTTACCAATCCCACAGTTGTACTAAGATTCCCACAAACCAGTCCCACAGTTGTACTAAGATTCCCACATACCAGTCCCATAGTTGTACAAAGATTCCCACATACCAGTCCCATAGTTGTACAAAGATTCCCACATACCAGTCCCATAGTTGTACAAAGATTCCCACATACCAGTCCCACAGTTGCACTAAGATTCCCACATACCAGTCCCAGTTGTACTAAGATTCACACATGCCAGTCCCACAGTTGTACTAAGATTCCCACATACCAGTCCCATAGCTGTACAAAGATTCCCACATACCACTCCCATAGTTGTACTAGGATTCCCACATACCAGTCCCACAGTTGCACTAAGATTCACACATACCAGTCCCACAGTTGTACTAAGATTTATCATTTAATACAGGACTGCTCACAGAGAGTTGCTTAAAAAATAATCCATGTGTATGATTTGCATAAGAAATGACCTGATTAACAACAAGTGGAAATATCCCAGGTTACAGTATTGTACAGTACTACAGCATGTACAAGTGACAGAACTTCATGTTAAGGAACTTTGAAGAGAAATACCATTCTCTTATAAGTCAAATATAAATGACAATATCACTCTTAACTCTGTGCCCAAAATAAAAGCAGCAATGGATACCTATACAAGACCCCTAACAAAAGTCCTTTAAGAATACATTCAAGAGATTGAAATGACCTAAAGAGTTATCCAATTCTCTTTCCTTTCTTAAAAGCTCTTGAACCAAGTAACGAAGCATATACCCTTGAAATGCACAATTTAAAATTTGAAGAAAATTGGCTTGCAGGTTTTGAGATGAAGTTTGAAATGTTGAAAAGTCCATTCATAATGCACACTTGTATGATGATAGATACCCATGGGTATGAATAGGTCACTCGAGTAACTCTGACTGATCTAAAAAACACTGTGCTCTCAAAAATGTAACATGTCAACTTTCAAACAGGTGCTCTCAATTTTACTTGAAAACAACTTTAGTAAATAATAAAATGCTAAAATCTGTACCAAATTTAAGCATGTTTACCAATTCATCCCTAAAGACACATTTGGACTCCCCCCCCTCCCCCCCCCCTCCCCTCCCCCCCCCCCCCTCCCCCCCCCCCCTCACCACCCCCCCCCCCCCTCCCCCCTCCCCCCTACCTTACCCCCCCCCCCACCCACTTCCCTGGTCTAAGTCATTGATTTACAGAAGACCCCCCCCCCCCCCACCCCCCACCACCCTCTCTCCCCCACCCCCCCCCCCCCCCCCCCTCCTCCCCCCCCCCCCCCCCCCCAATCCCCCCCCCCCCCCCCCCCTCACTCCCCCCCCTCCGCCCCCCCCCATGCCACCTCCACCCCTCACCCACACCCCCCCCTGCCCCCCCCCCACTCCCCACCAGCTGCCACCCCCAGCCCCCCCTCCCCATAAGCCATCCAATCTACCCCCCACCACCCACTGCTGCTTTGGCCCTCCCCCCCCACACCTCCCAACACCCCCCTGCTCACTGCTCCCCTAACCCACAGACCCACCACGCCGCCCCCCCACCACACCCTCTCCCCTGCCCTCCCTCCCCCCCCAACGCTGGAAACACCCATCCTGCCCCACTTGACCCCTGGCCCCCATTGTCCTCCCTCCAAATCCCCACAAGTGCCACCCCAATCTTCCCCACTTCATTGATTTACAGAAGATACCCACCCCCCGTGCTACCCGCCCAATGCACACCCCCCCTGCTCCGACCCCCCCCCATCCCCCACCCCCCCCACGCTCTTGCAGCCCGTCAACAACTGCACACCCCCTTGCCCCCCTGGGCCCCCACCCCGCTCCACAACCCACCCCCTTACCCCCACCCCACTCCCACAGACCATACTGGGGCCCACACCCCTCATGGCCCTCTCCCCACCATGACCCCACCCCCCCTGCACCCCTCTTGCACCCAACCATCTCGGGACCCCCTTGCCCCCGCCCTCACCTCTCATTGTGCCACTGCCTCCCACGGAACTTCCCCAACACATAACTCACCACTACCAACCACCAATAAACAAACGACAGAACAACTGCGGATTACACACATACAACAACATGGGTGAAACACCACTTACCCAATTTCACAGCAACCCGACGATCCAAGTCACACCTCAAACGCAACCTGCTTACTCCCAACCTGCAACACCCCACCACTACCCCCCCGCTCCACACCCCTAACCACCAACCCCATCCTCTCCCTACAGACACCACTCCCTACACTAACCCAAACCCCTCGCAATCCACACTTGTCAGGACTCACATCACACACCACTCCCCTTCCCCAACCCTCAACCGACACTGCTTCCCTGCCCCCAACTGACAAAACTCACACCACCCTGTCAGTGCCCCAACGGACCAAGCACCCTCCCCTGGCACCACCACACACAACCCACCTCAACCCCCCTACAATTTACACCCCTCCCACCCCCAACCCTCCCTCCACACCTACCCCCACAGCCTCAACTTATCCTCACATACGGAACCTCTGAAATCGGCAACTGGGTGACCGCGCAGCCCTACAAAACAAATTTGCTCACACAACTACTACCTTCACACATACAAATAGGCATATATCAAACAATACATCACCCATAATGCAACTTACGAAAACCGTCCATGACGCCACACTCGGGAAACCTAAGAACACATGAAATGAAACAAAAAGCGAGATGATATAGAATCCACACTCCCTGTTGCCCACCACACCCACCTCCCCCCTACCTGCCCACGCTTTCCACCACCCACACCCACAACAACACCCCTCCTACTCTTACATGCCCTCCTCCCCCTCCCACTACCCCCATCCCCCCTCCTCACTTAACACACTACACTGGGATCCTTCAACCCCCCCCCCCCCACGCTGACCACGGCCCCCCCCGCCCCCTGCAAACCCTGCAGCAAATGCTCCTCCACCTGCTTGCAGTCACTTCCACATAACACCAATCACCCAACCCCACCCACCACGCCTATAATCCTCATCACACACCATACCACCCCCACAACAACATCGACAGCCAATCCAACTCCCCCACCACACAACCTAAAAGCCTCCCTCACACCTTACTCCCGTGGGAGCAAGGCAACCCCACCCCGCACCGCCCCGAACTCCCCACTCTGTATCAACCCACTACCCCCACCCTCATCACTCTATCCCTTTGCCTGGATCCCTCCCTCCCCCTGCCCCCCCCCTCCCACCTAAACCAGCCCTTCCCCACCTCTCCATCCACCCCACCACCTCCCCACACCCCCCCCTTGCCCCCCACCCCCCCGCTCTGACACAACTCACCTCCCGCCCCCCCCGTCCTCCTGCCCCGTCCTCGGACCCCGCTCCACCCGCTGCCCCCCTTTCCACCCCCTTGCCCCTCAGCCTCCTTCCTCCCCCACTCCCCCCAAACCCCCCATCCCCCCCCTCCACCCCACCCCCCCCACCCCCCCCCGCCCTCCTGCCACCCCCTCCCCCCCCCCCTAACTCACACCCTTCTTCAACCCCCCCAACCCCCCGCATCCCCACCCTAACGTACTCGCCCACCCCACCCCCCCCCCCTCCCCCCAGCCCCTCCCCAACCCCCTCTGCCGCCCCCACCTCCGCAAACTGCACCCACCTCCCACAACCAACCTAACCCCCTTCCCACCGTACACCCTGCTCTCTCACCCCCCCCTACTCCCCCCATCCACCCCCCCACCTACCCCGGACACATCACCCCCCACTCCTCCGCCACACCCCCTCCCACATCCCGCAAGACACTCCCCGTCAACCTGCCACCATCTCCCTACCCACACCCCCCCCACCACCCCCTCCTGTCCCTCTCACCCTCCCCCCCACCCCATCACACACCACACTCAACTTCTTCCGCACCCCACACCCCTCACGTCCCAAACACCATCCCCCACCATCCCCACTCACGCACCCTACGCCCCCTAACTTCCCATACCACCCCCCCACCCCAATAAACCCCCCCCCCGCACCACTCCTCTACCCCCCGCTCCTCCCACTAAAAACCCTCAACACCACCCCCCGACTCCCCACCCCCACAACCTCTCCCCCCCAGCCAAATACACACCCCAACCAACCACCACTCCCACTGTCCCCTCAACCCCTCCCAGCCACTCCAATACCCACCTCAACCTCATAACACCCCCACCTTACACGGCAAACCCAATCCCAACGCACCTTGACGAACCCCCGGATCACTACACCTTGCCTCAGATCGAAAGTCAAGATAGACAATGCCCCCCCCCCCCCCCCCCCGCCCCCTTCTCCCCCTCCACCCTCCCCCCCACCCGCCCACTCCCACCCCCCCTGACCCCCCACCCCTCCCGCTCCACCCACACCTCCCCCCCACCCACCCCCCCCCCACCCCCTTCCTCCAACCCCCAACCTACACCCTACCTCCCCGCCCCCTCGCACCCCTCCCCCTGCCCCCCCCACCCCTCCCCCCCTTCCCCTCCACACCCCCACCCCCCCCCCCCCTCACGCCACTCCCACGTGCCACCCGCCCATCCCCACCACCCCCGCTGCCCGACCCGACACACACCCCCCCCACCCCTCACCCCCCCCCCCACCTCCCCCCCCGCACCCCCCCCAACCGCCCCCCCCTGGACATCCCGCCCCCCCAACCTCCCCCAACACACTCCCCCCCCCGCCACCCCCCCATACCCCGCCCCCCACCCCCCTCGCTGACCCCCACTCCCCCAACCCACACACACCCCCTGTTTTTGCACCCACCCCCAACCCACCCCACCTCCCCTCCCCCCCATCCCCCCCATCCGCCCTAACATGCTCCCCGCCACATCGACCCCCACCCCTCCCCCTTGCGCCCCCTCCTCCCTTCTCTGGCCGCCCCACTCTCCCCCCCTCCCACACGTGGGCCCGTTGTCTACTGCCCACTCCCTCCCTACGCTCAACCCCCCACTGGCACCCCTTGTGCCCCCCCGCCCCCCACCACTCTCTGCCCCCCCCCGCCCCCACCCCACTGCAACTCCCCCCCCCTTGCCCTCCCCCACTCCCCCCCCCCAACACCCTCCTCCCCCTCCCACCCCCCCACCGCCCCCCCTCTCCCCCCACCCACCCCCCTCACCTTCCCTCCCCTGACCTGGTCAGCCCCCCCCCCCCCCCCACCACCCTCACCTACGCCCCCTCCCTCCACCCCCCCCACCCCCCCCCACCACCCCCCCCCCCTCCCCCCCCCACCTCCCCCACTCCCTCCCCCCCCACCCCCCCCCCCCCCACACCCCCCTGGACGTGCCCCCTCCACTTACCCCCCCCCCCCCCCCCCTACCCCCCTCACCCTGCCCCCTTCCCCCTCCCCCACCCCTGGCCCCTCCCCCCTCCCCAAGATGTCCTCTCCCTCTCGCCCCCCGCCCTCCCTCATTACCACCCCACCTCGCCCACCACCCCCCCCCCCTGTTGATACCTTCCGGCCCTCCCTCCCCCCCCTCCCCTGAACCCCCTCCCCCCTGTGGCCCCTCCCAGCTACCCACCCTCCCTCACCCCCTACCCGACACCCCCCCCGGACGCTCCCCTCCCACAACCCTCCCACCCCGTTCCCCCCACTCCGTCTTACCCCCACCCACCCCCCCCCTTGATCCCCCCCACCCCCCCACCCACTCCCTGCCCTCCGATAACCCCACCCTAACCTCCATCCTGATCCCCCCCTGCCCCCACCACCCCACACACAAACCTCCCACCCCCCCCCCCCCCCCCCTTCACCCACCCCCCCCCCCCCCCCCTAACTCACACCCCCCACATGCGCACCCCCCCAAACCCCCATCGCCCCCCGATCCCCGCCACAATCCCCACCCCCCCCCCCCTTGCCACGACCACCTCCCCCAACCCCCCCTCCACACAGCCCCTGCGTACCCCCCCCCCCCCCTTTGCCGCCTACCCCCCCCCCCCCTGCCACCCCTCCTGCCCCCCCAGTCCGCCCTTACGCCCACCCCCCACTCCTCCCTGACCACCCCCACCCCGCCCTCTTCCCCCCCCCCCATCCCCCCCCGCCCGACATTGTCCCCCGCCCCCCCTGGCCCCCCCCCCCCCCTCCCCCCCCACCCCCCCGCACCTACCCACCCCCCCCCCCCATCCCCATTTTGCCCCATCCTCCCCGCCCCCCGCCCCCCCCCCTCCCCCCCTAGCCCCCCCACCCTCCCCCCCACCCCTGACCCCCCCTGCCCCCCCCCCCCCCCCCATCCCCCCCCCCTTCCCCACCCCTCCCCCCCCCACCCCCCCCCTCCCCCCCCCCCCCTGTACCTCCCCCCTCCCCCCCCCCCCCCCTCCCCCCCCCCCCCCAGCCCCCTCCCCCCCCCCCCCTCCAGCCCAGCCCCCCCTTTCCCCCAAACCCCCACCCCCCCCCCCACCCCCCACACCCCACCCTATCCCCCCCCACCCCCCGCCCCCGCCCCCACCTTTTCCCCCCCCCTGCCACACCCCCACACCCCCCGACTTCCCCCCCCACTCCCCCACACCATACGCCTGGCACCCCCCCACCATCCCCTCCACCCACCACCTCCCTTGCCCCCCCACCCCACACGCCCTCATACCCCCACCTCCCCACCCCACAGCCAAACCCCCCTCTGTCACCCTCCCAGCTCCCTCCCTCCCCTCCCCCCACCCTTGCCCCCCCACCTCACCCCCCTGCCCCACCCCCCCTCCCCATCCCTCCTCTCCCCCCCCACCCCCCCCCATCACCTCCCCCCATCCCCCTCATCTGCCCCCCATCCCTGCCACCATACCCCCCCCATCCCCCCCATCTCCCACCGCCGCACTCCTCCCCCACCCATGGGCTGTCCCCCCCCCCCTCGCCTACCCACCCCCCTCTCCCCCACCCCCCCCCTCCCCTACCCCCCCCCTCCCCCCCCCTTCCCCCCCCACCCCCCCCACGACGCACCCCCCCCTGACTCCCCCCCCCTCTATACTCTCCACTGCCCCCGAACCACACCCCTATTGCCCCCCTCTTGGCCCCCTCCCCCCTCCCCCTCCCACCCCCAACCCTCCCCTCCCTGCCATGGCCACCCCTCCCCCCACCCCCCTCCCACCACCCCCCCACCCCCACCCCCCCCCCTCCTACACCGCCCTCTTGACCCCCCCCCCTCCCCTGCCCCGCCCACCTTGGGACTCCCCACCCAACCCCCCCCCCCCTTCCACCCCCTCGACAATGGGGGAGAACCCCCCCCCCCCCCCCTGCTCTCCCCTGCCCCTGCTCCCCCACCGGCCCCCCCCCCCCCCTCATCGCCCCAACCCCCCCCGCCCCCCACCACCCTCCCTCTCAAATGCCAAACTACCGTACTGGCCCCCCTCCCCCACCCCCCACCCCCACAACTCCACCCCACCCCCCCCCACCCCCCCCACCCCACCTCCCACCCCCTTCCTCCTCCTCCCCCACCCCCTGCCCTCCTCCCAACCCCTCCCTGACCCCTACTCCCCCCCCTCCCCCTGCCCCCCCCCGCTACAAACCCACCCCCACCCCACCCCACACCACCCCCTTGCCACCCCCGTCCCCACACCCCCACTCGCCTGGACCCACCCCACCCATCATCCCCCCCCCCCCCCTCACACACCACGCCCCCGCCGCCCCCCAAACCCCTGTCTCCCCCACCCCCTGCCCCCCACCCCCTTCACCTTACCACCCCCTCCCCGAGCCGCCTCTGGCGTCCCCCCACCCCCCACCCCTACCCCCCCCCCGCTCCACCCCTCCCTCCACCCCCCCCCACTTGGCCCCGTCCACCCCCCCCCTCCTCCCCCCCCCCTACCCCCCCCCCCCAACCTGCCAACCCGCCCTCCCCCCCCCCCCCCCCTCCCCTCCCCCATACCCTACCCAACCCCCTCTCGCACCACCCCACATGCCCCCCCCACCAACAACCCGCCCCCCCCCCCCCCTCCCCTCCCACCCCCCATCTTCCCCCCCCCACACCCCCACCCCCCGCCCGACCCACACAACCCCCCCCCCCCTCCCCCCCGCCCCGCACCCCTCCCCCCCACCATTGACGCCCATGGTCTGCCCGATCCCCCGCACCTACTCTGGAGCCCCCCCACCTACCGCCTCCTCATGCCCCCCCTTCCCCCACCCCGTCTCCCCACCCCCCCTGGGCCCCCCCTCCAACCCAAGCCCCCCCCCCCCCTCAAACCTCATCACCCTCCCTTGAAACTACCTTCACCCCCAACGCCCGGGCCCCACCCCCCCCCACTCATCCCCTCTGGTACTCCCCACCTCCCCCCCCCACACCGACACCCCACACCCCCTTGGCCCTCCTCCCCCACGACCCCCTTCCCACACCCCAACACCCACACACTCAACCCGCTCACCCGGCTCGCCCACCCTCCAGCCCACCAACAACAGCCCATCTCAAATCCACTCATCACTCCACTCTCCCCCATACCCCACAACCCTACACCTCACCCACACTACCCATACAACACAACACTTAAAAGCCATACTCCCAACTTCCCCCCCTCCCCCACCTCCCCCCATCCCTCCCCCCCCCTCCCCTTCCCCCCTTGGCCCCGCCGCGCCCCCGTTTGCCTGCCCCCCCCCCCCCCCCCCCCAGCCCCTTTGGCGTCCCCCCCCCCCCTCCCCCCCCCCCCCCCCTTCCCCCTGGTCCCCCCCTCCCCACCCGCTCACCCACTCCCACCCAACCCCCGCCCCCCCCACATGCCGCCCCCACTGGGCCCCTGCACCGGACCACCCGCAACCCCGCCCCTCGATTCCCCCCCTCCCCCCCCCACACCCCCCCCCCCCTGTGCCCCCCCCCCTTGTACCCCGTTGGCCCTTGGACCCACTCACTCCCCCCCCCCCCATCCCTAACCCCCTTACCCTGCCCCAGGCCCCCGCCATCACCCACCCCCCCCCTCCCCCCACTCCCTCCCCCCCCTACCACCCCATTACCCCCCCCCCCCCCCCCACAACCCTGGCCCCCCCCACCCCTCCCCCACAGCTCCCCCCCCCATCCGCACCCCTCCAACCCCCCCACATCACCCCTCCCCCCCCCCCCCCCCCCCCCCCACCCAACCCCCCCTGGCCACCCTGGCCACCCCAACCACACTACCCACCTTCCCACCCCCCCCCACCCCCAACCCCCCCCCCCCACCCCCTCGCAACCCTTCACCCAACTAATGCCCTACCCCCCACCCCCCCCTCCCCCGTCTGACCCGCCCCCTTCCAGCACATGGCACCCACCCCCCCACCCCCCGACCCCACCATGCCTTACATGCCCTCCCACCCCCCCACCGCCCCCCCTTCCCCAACTGCCCACTCCTGCCCCTCCCCCAACCACTCTGCTCGCCCCCCCACCACAACCCCTGCCAACACCCTGACCCCACCCCTACCCCGTGCCACCTCCAACCAAACTCCTCCACCCCCTTGCTCAACGCAAACACCCCCCAACCCAGACCTGCACATTTGCCCCCCCCCCACCTGCCCCCCCCCCCACACCTGCCATATTCCAACCAAACAACCACCCCCAACTCCCCCCTCCCCCCCGCCACCACAGCCCCGTACTTTCCCCCACCTGACCCCCATCCCCTCCCTCCGCACCCGCCCACCCACCACCCCCCCCCCCCAATTCCACTAATCTAATGCCACCCCTCAGATTAATCTCCTCCACAGCCCAACACCAACCCCCATTGACCGATACCCCGCACATCTCCCCCCACCCACCCCCCTTGCCCCGACCCCTGCCCATCTAAACTCACACCCCATACACGTCCCCCTACAACACCAGCCCCACCCTCCATCCTCAACCCATAGTCCCCACCAATCAATGCACCCCCCCCAGCCCATCCCCAGACCCCTCAACCCCCAGACCCACCACCACACACTGGCCAACACCCACACACCAACAACATCCCCATCCCATCCCCCTCTAACAAAAAACAAATGCACCATAACAACATAAAAACTGTACAATCCCCGTGTCCACACGGATCCCCACACCCCCCACCAATCCCGCTACCCCCCTCACACCCTCCCCCCCCCACTCTCCCAACCCCTGCTACCCCTCCCCCCCCCCACCCCTCCTCACCCCCCTTGCCCCTGCCGCAAACCTCCCCGACCTCTCCCCCACACAACCCACCCAACCCACCCCACCCTTCCCCCCCTAAAATCTTCCGCATCCCGCCCCACCTTGGGCCCCACACATACTCCCCCCCCCACACCCCCCCCCCTCTCCCACCACCCCACCCCGCTCTCCCCTTACCACCTGCCCCCCCCCCACCACTTGTTACTCCACTGGCACCCTGCTCTACCCACCCTCCCCCCCCCTCCCCCCCCACCCACAACCCTCACCCACACCCCCAACCCCCCTGCCAAAACCCACCGCTCTCACCACCACCCACTCCTCCCCCCAAATCCCACACAATCCACAACACCCATCCCCTGCCTGCACCCACCCTCCCCTAACCACCCCCTCGCTCCCCACCCACCACCCTCACCCGCTGACATCAACTCCACCCCCCCCACTCCCTCCCCCACCCCAATCCCCCCATTAACCCCCACACTCCACCGACCTCCTCTTCCCCACACGTGTCCTTCACCCTCGCGTCTCACTAATCCCCTCATCCCTCCCACACAACTCACCCCCACACACGCATAAACCAACCCCCTCAATCCCCCCCGCATCATCCGCACTACACCCCACCCGCCCCGTCCCACCACCGAAATGTCCCCTCTCACCCAAACCCAACCTGACCACCACAATCACCACCCACCCCCAACCAACAGACCTACCTCCCGCTCCTGAACCCACAAAAAACGCCCAAAAAAGCCCCATACCCCCAGTGCCACACCATAAAAACAACCCCCATTCCACACAACCCCCCACCCACATATTCACACTAGCTAAATCCCTACCATGACCCACCCCCTCCTCTCCCCCTCCTCACCCTCCCCCCTACCCCCCCTCTCCCGCCATCACCGTTCTGACCCCACCCGACCAAGCCCACACACTCTCACACATCCGCTTGTTCCCACCCACACGCACACCCCCCCCCTTTAAACACCCCTGCCCACCACTGCCCTCCCACACTAACCAAACAAACCCGCTCCCCCCCCCAATGTCGCCCTGCCACCGTCACCCCCCCCCCATGGCCCCCGTGTGCACGCACACCCCCACCTTCCCCACGCGACCCCCCCTCCGACCGCCCACTCCCTCAACACACACACTCCATCCGACCCCTCACACCAACCCCTCCACCCCCCACCACAACGTGTCCCCACCTGACAACACCCACGCCCCACCCCCCCCACCGCATCTCCCCCACACGCCTGACCCTCCATGCACGCCCCCCCCTATCTGCTTCAATGGGGCACAGCATCCCCCACCCATACATCCCCAAAAAACCCGACCAACAAACACTGCAACTTTGTCCCACTACCTACCACCAAAAAAAAAAACGACCTATTGAAAACACAACGACCCTAAAACCTAAAAATAAACACAACAACTAACCAACGGCCTCACCCATTATACCCTCAACAACCCCACAACACCCAAACTCCACACTCTGACCACGCCAAACTAGCACCCCAAAATGCCCCAACACAGAGAAACACAAATGCCACAAATACCGCCACACACATCCCACTAATCACGAGCCTCACGCACTACTCCACACCCCTCCTGGCCCACCCCAACAACATGAAATTGCAATCAACCTTCATAATCACGAGCCACTCACCTTAACCCCCTACAAACCCATTACACAACAGCATCACAAGCACAAAAAAACGCTTCACCTACTCCTGATGTAAGACGCCAACTCGCTCCAATAAAAGAACTACAACTAGGTCAAACGTCCATATCGAACAAAAAAAACCAAAAGAAAAAAGCATGACAAAACATAACAACATCATAACCCTAACACAACAACGCCCTGCAAAAAGCATGGTTCCATTACCCCAACCCCCCCTGTCTCTCCCCCACCCCCGCCCCCCCCCTTCACCGACCCACTCTTCCCCACCCCCCCCTCACCACATTCCCACTACCACCCAATGCCCTGCCCAACCTGCCACACCCCCCCCCCCCCCTCCCTACACCCTCCACTGTCCCTCTCCGCCACCCTCCCCCCCCTCCCCCCACCCCCTGCCAACGCCCTGCTCAACCCCGCCCGCCACTCCCCCCTACTCCCGCCACCCCTCTGCGCCCCCCCCTCCCTCATGCCCCCCCACAACCCCTCATCTGGCCCTCCCCCCCTCCCCCTCTCATGAATCGCCACTCAACTCCCCTCACCCCCCCATCCCCACATCACACCCAACAACTACCCCAAACCAACACCCCCCCACTCCCCTGAGCCGAGGGTCACCACACACCGCCACACCCACCACCCACCCCTTATATGATAACACCCCCCGCTCCCCCTCACACCCCACCCTTTCCACCCACCCCCACCCCCCCCATACCACATCCCCTTCAATCCCCCCCGACCCTGCCTCCCCCCCCACTTCACGTCCCTGCCCCACGCCCCCCGCTAGCCCTCGCACCCCCCTGGGCTAAAACGACCCCCCATCATCCCGCCCACCCCCCCCCCAAACCCCCACACCCCACCCTCCCCCCCCACCCCCCTACCCCCCATCCCATTCACCCACCCCCCACCCACCCCAGGACCACCCTGGTCCCGCCCAACCCCCCCCCCTCCCCCCCCCCCCCCCTTTCACTCCTCCCTCCCCCTACTCCTCCCCCCCTCCACCACCCCCCCCCCCCCGCCCCCCAACCAACCACCGCCACCCAGCTGACCCCTCATGCTGCCCCCACCCCATCACTACCGACCGCCCTGGCATGCCTCCACCCACCCCTCTCAGCTCCCAGGACCCTTCACCCCCTCCCCCAACCCCCCCTACCCAAACCCACACACCTGAAACTCACACATCCTGACTCTACTCCTCAACTCCTCCCATGACTCCCTTCCCCTGCCCCCCTCTGGGCTCCCCCCCCCCCACCCTACCCTTACCCCCTTCTCCTGCCCCCCCGCCCACCCCCCCCCCCCCCCACCCCCCCCCTACCACCTCCACCCCTCCGCCTCCCCCCCCCAGACCTCCCCCCCCTCGCCCCCCCCCCCCCCCCCTTGCCACCCCCCATCTACAACACCCCCGCTACAATTCAACCCACCCCTCTCGCCAACCCCCCAGCCCCCCCAACCCCCCCCTCCGGGGGGACACCACTCTCTTTCCCCCCCAACCCCACCAGAACCCACCCCACCCCACACCCACGCCCACGTCTTTGACGTCACCCCCCCAGCCTCACTGAAACACTCACCGCAAGGCCACCTCATACCAATAAGCCCCTACCACCCCCCCTCAACAACAGAATACTCCCAAACCTATACATCTCACCATCCCCCCACCCATACCCGGTACTACCTATCACCACCCGATGGGCAACAAACCCCCACCCCCCCCCCCCCCTCCTCCCCCCCTCCCCCCCCACTCCCCCCCTCCCCCCCAACGCCCCCACTTCTACCTCTCCCCTCCCTCCTCCACACCGCCTCTCCTCTCTCCCCCCACACTACCACCCACCACCCCCCCTCCCTCACCCGCCCTGGTTTCCCGTGCATCCCCCCCCCCCCCCCCCCCCCCACCCCCCCCCCCACCCCACCAACCCCCATCCTCACCACCCACCCCCCCCCCCCCCCTACACTCCACGACCACCTCCGCACCCTGCACCGCCCCCTCACCCACCCTCCCCCCCACAACCCCCCACCCCGCCCCACACCCCCCTCCCCCCCCCCTCCACCGCCCTCCCCCAACCCCCCCCACCCCCCCCTCTCTCTTCCACCCCCAAGCCCGCCCCCCCCCCAACGCTTAACCCCCCCCTTGTTCCTGCCCCCCCCCACCCCCCACCCCCCACCTCCCTTTCCCCCGCCCCCCCTGCTCCATCCTGTACCCTTGCCCCCCCCTCCCCCCCCCCCCCTTACCCCCCACCCCCCCCCACCCTCCCCCCTCCCCCTCCCCCCGACACCACCCACCCCCCCCTCGCCAGCACCATCCCACCCCCCTCCCTTCCCACTCCCCACCCTGCCTCTACCCTCCCCACCCCCCCCCCTGGCCTCAACCTCCCCCCAGACTCCCCCGCCCCACCACCCACCCCTGCCCCCTCCCCCCCCTGGCCCCCTCCCTCTCCCCATCCACCCACCCCTCCCCGCACCCCACCCCCCACCCCCATCCCCCCACCCCCAACCTCCTCCACACCCCCACCCCCTCGTGCCCGCCCCCCCCCCCTTAGGCCCCCCCCTCAACCCTGTCCCCCCATCCCCACACCTCACCCAACCGCCCCCCCCCCCCCCACCCCCCCCCCCCCACCCCCCTTCCCTACCCCCCTCCCGTCCTCCCCCTCTCCCCTGCCCCTGGCCCCCCCCCACCACACAACCCCTCCACATAGGCCCCGCCCCCACTGGCACACCTGGCACCCCCCTCCCCCCCTTGCAGCAGTGCCCTCCCCCACCCATGAGCTTACACCCCCGCCCCCCCCCCCCCCCGTCCTCTCCCACCCCCCCTACACCCCACCCCCCCACCCGATCCCCCCACCCCCCCCCCACACCCCCCACCTCCCCCCCCCTCCCCCCCCTCCCTCCCCCCCCTCCCCCCTCCCCCCCCCCACCCCCCCCCCCCCTGCCCCCCCCCACTCCACCTCCCCCACACTGACCGTGCCACCCCCTCCCCACCCCCTTGCCCACATGGTCCCCCTCCCCTCCACACCCACTCCCCCCCCCCTCCCACCCCCACATCCAACCCACCGCACCTTCCCCCCCCACCTCCAACCCCCCCCACCCCCCCCTCCCGCCTCAGCCCTATCACCCTCATTGCTCTCCCCTCCCCCACTCACACCTCCGCCACCCCCCCCCCTCCCCCCCCAGACCTGCCCACCGCCTCCCCCCCCCCCGACTCCTGTCACACACCCCACCCCCTCCTTTGACTCCCCCCCCCCACCCCACGCCCCACCCCCCTCTATACCCCCTGCCCCACCTCCCCCCCACATCAACCACCACCTTGCCTCCAACCTCCACCCTGGGCGCCCACACCACGCAAAAACCCTATCACACCCCCACCTACCCACCCCACCCCCCTAACAGTATCAACAAAAACACCCCCTCCCACTCCCCACGGGACTCACATCCCCACGGAAAGCAATATACAACAACATCAGGCGGAAAAGAAAATCCAAAATACAAATTCCATATCAACACACGTAAACCCCTCCCCCTTCCCCCCACCTCCACACCCCCCCACCCCCCTGGCCCCACCCACCCCACCACCCTCCCCCACCCCCCACCCCTCCTGCCTACCTGTCCCCCCCCCCCCTCCTTCTTCCAACCTTTGACTCCCCCCTCCACACGCCCCCCCCCCACACCGCCCCATACCGCATCCCCCTCACCTTGCTCACCCACCCCACCCCCCCTCCCCCCCTGTACCCCCACACCTGACTGGACCCATCTGGCCACCCCCTCACATCCTCACCCCATCCCCCCCCCCCCCCGAACCACATCCCGTCCTGCCCTCTTGCGCCCCTGCCCCTCTCCGACCATGTCTTACTGCTGCTCAACCCCTCTCCCCCCACTCCCCACCCCACGCCTACACCCTACCCTGCCCCCACCACTCTGCCTCCCCCCCCCAACCCCCCCTTCCGCCACCCCTTTTTAAGAGCAAAATGCTACAATTCCATCAATACCCCCCACACCTGCCTCCCCTTCCTCCCCCCCGTCCCCTCCCCCCTCCCTCCCCCCTGCGCACCCCACCATCCCCCACATTACCCCCCCCTCGCCCCCTCTCCACCCTCCCCCCCTCCTCACCACTTGCCCCCACCACGGCGTGTCCCTCCACCCCCACACCCTACAACCACCCCCCCCACCCACTCTACCCCCCCCTCACCACCGCTGGCTCTTCCGCTCCTCTCTCCCGCTCTCACCGTGCCCCCCCCCCCCGCCCCCCCTCCCCCCCCCCACCCCTCACCCCCCCTCCCCCTGGCCCTCCCTAACCTCACACTCCCCCATCCCCCCCCCCCCCCCCCTCCTGCCCCCCCCACCACCTCCCCCCCCTGCCCCCTCCCCCCACCCCTGCCCCCCTCCCCTCCTGGTCTAAGTCATTGATTTACAGAAGAGTCCAGTGTTTTTTAGGGTTTGATGAGTTAAATATATAAAACATTTAAAACACACATTTAGTCCAAACCAACATCAACTAAAATTACCAATATCAACTCCTTCCCCTCCTTTTAATTTGTTTTTTATCTGTTCCTCTAATAAACAGAGCTGATTGGTTGTTTTTCCTTTGAAGATGGAGACCACTTCTTGATTGACAGATTCATTGATTCTTTCTCTCCTGTCTTGGAAATCTGAAAACAAAAATAATACTGATATATATTTTAGGACATTCAAGAGTATGAACAATTACATTCTTTGGAAAATCTTTCCAACAAACCCATTTACCAAAACCCTTAATTATGACTTATGTTTTAAGCTTGGATAAAGTTTCATTTTCGTGTCAAAGCTTTTCTTTGAAAAAAAAAAAATATTCATTCTGTTTTCATCCTACTGACATAAAATTTAGATTAGTTGTAAAACTGGGAATATACTTGTCTTGGACTGGATAGTCAATCAGATATCAGGATTTGCTGAAGTTGGCTAAAATTCTGGTCTTGTGCATTGCTGTCTGTGGAAAGTATAGAAAAGGCCTGGTATTAAACCTGTATTAATGACCAGTTCTCAGACACATGGATTTGTATTAAATAGACAATTTACAGTGTACTGTAATTTATCTAACTAAGCCACCCTTTTTGGGGTATTTCAAACTTATGGGCACCTTAATTTATGTCAAAAACCTAACTTTCAGTTGATATGGCAACTTAATTTGAGTTTCGTCGATCTGGGGTTTGAAATCAACCTCAAGTATCCATGCAACATGTCGATGATAAATACGGTCTAGATGTTGCTTATTTATTTTTATTAGTTAATCCAGATCATAATCAGCTACAAACATCTGTAAAAGTGAAAAATTTCTGTGAATAAACATTCCTTTTATGTTGTTTATTTAGTCTACCGCATGATGAAAAGACTCATGAATCCACACTATCACTTGGAATTATACTCTGTTCTTAATAAGTACTGATCCATAATCAATCAAGTTTGTCATATAAAATAAACTTCCTTATTAATTAATGTAGCCAGTCTTTAGATTCATATTGTTGTAAATTATATCAAGAGCGAAACTAATTTCAAATTGAAAATGAAATCCTGGAAATGTACGAAATTATTTGTCGGACATTCAAGAAATAGACTTTAACCTGTGCTGCCATCTCCTAACTGTTTAGACATACCATCAGCCTGTTGCTAATTAGGCATGTCCTAAACAAACAATCCATGATGACTATTGGTATCAATTATGTAACTGACAATGCTGAATTCAAAATGCAGATATGAAAATGTCAAAACATGTGGTTTTTGAAAATCGGGGTCGTAGTACCGACTAAAGTGTATTGCCTAATGTCTGCTGATTCACGCCGACACGAAGTTTAGAAATCTATATATCAAATACCAAGGCAAATAAATAAACATCTGAAACCAGTACAAAGTCAAGACAGTATCGCAAAACAATTATAATGGACACTTTAACACCACAACTCGGATTAAACTTAGTAACTGTACTCTGCAATCACATAACTGCCCGAGGCAAAATAGGTTCTGCTTTCAAGCTGAAGACTGAAGAGAAGATGTTGTGAGTCAATCTATTCAGTCTCTGTTTGTATCTAAAATCTATTCGGTAATGATTTAATCGACCTGAGGTTAAAATATCATCTGGTCTTATTTATTTACTGTATTTTATCATTAAAGCTGTCAAAATATGTTTCATTTTCATTGGTTTTTTTTTTTTTTTTTGGGGGGGGGTTCGTTTCAAAGGGCGCCTTTATTAAAAAAAATAAACACAAATTTGGTCTTGGAGGTGCCTTAATTAGAGCAGCACCTTAATTAGATAAATTATGGTATTTTAAGTCATTCATTAATAAAAATTGATACACAATTGCTATTGAATACCTCGCTGACTAGAATCTAGTTTCCGGAGTTGAGCGAGTTCATCATTAGATATAGTAATGATGTCACGCCAATATTCCACGTTTTTGCCCTGTTCCAGCTCAAGGTACACCTTTATGTCCTCCAGTAGATCTTCCAAGTCCGTTATTGTTAGGCCCTATAAGATAAGATACAGACTTCTAAATCTGTAATTGTTAGGCCCTAAAAGATAAAATACAGACTTCTAAATCTGTAATTGTTAGGTCCTATAAGATAAAACAGGACTTTTAAATCTGTAATTGTTAGGTCCTATAAGATAAAGTACGGACTTCTAAATCTGTAATTGTTAGGTCCTATAAGATAAAGTACAGACTTTTAAATCGTTAATTGTTAGGTCCTATAAGATAAATTACAGACTTTTAAATCTGTAATTGTTAGGTCCTATAAGATAAATTACAGACTTTTAAATCTGTAATTGTTAGGTCCTATAAGATAAAACAGGACTTTTAAATCTGTAATTGTTAGGTCCTATAAGATAAAGTACGGACTTCTAAATCTGTAATTGTTAGGTCCTATAAGATAAATTACAGACTTCTAAATCTGTAATTGTTAGGCCCTAAAAGATAAAATACAGACTTCTAAATCTGTAATTGATAAAACAGGACTTTTAAATCTGTAATTGTTAGGTCCTATAAGATAAAGTACAGACTCCTAAATCTGTAATTGTTAGGTCCTATAAGATAAAGTACAGACTTCTAAATCTGTAATTGTTAGGTCCTATAAGATAAAGTACGGACTTCTGAATCTGTAATTGTTAGGTCCTATAAGATAAAATACAGACTTTTAAATCTGTAATTGTTAGGCCCAATAAGATAAAATACAGACTTTTAAATCTGTAATTGTTAGGCCCTAAAAGATAAAACAGGACTTTTAAATCTGTAATTGTTAGGCCCTAAAAGATAAAACAGGACTTTTAAATCTGTAATTGTTAGGTCCTAAAAGATAAAACAGGACTTTTATAATATGTAATTTGTAGTTAGGTCCTATAAGATAAAGTACGGACTTCTAAATCTGTAATTGTTAGGTCCTATAAGATGAAATACAGACTTCTAAATATGTTATCATGCTATCTGTTGCTGCAATCATGGTAAGTGATAGTCGTATGGGATTTGTAGATTTATTTCTCAATATATGTACTTACATAAAGGTGAGTATAGGGTTTATAGATCTGTTTCTCAGATATGTAGAGAAACTTATAATGTTTGTAGATTTGTTTCTCAGTAATTAGGTACAGGTATGTATAGGGTTTATAATTTTATTTTTCAGTACTTAAATAGAGGTATGTATAGGGTTTGTAGATTAATTTCTCAGTACTTACAAAGAGGTATATATAGGGTTTGTAGATTTATTTTTCAGTACTTACGTAGAGGTATGTATAGGGTTTGTAGATTCATTTCTCAGTACTTACATAGAGGTATGTATAGGGTTTGTAGAATTTGTTTTTCAGTACTTACATAGAGGTATATATAAGGTTTGTAGATTTATTTTTCAGTACTTACATAGAGGTATGTATAGGGTTTGTAGATTTATTTTTCAGTACTTACGTAGAGGTATGTATAGGGTTTGTAGATTCATTTCTCAGTACTTACATAGAGGTATGTATAGGGTTTGTAGATTTATTTTTCAGTAACTTACAGGCAAAATAATTCGTAGTCTTCTGTTTTGTATGTATAAGAAAACTGGGTTTGTAGATTCATTTCTCAGTACTTACATAGAGGTATGTATAGGGTTTGTAGAATTTGTTTTTCAGTACTTACAATAGAGGTATATATAAGGTTTGTAGATTTATTTTTCAGTACTTACATAGAGGTATGTATAGGGTTTGTAGAATTGTTTCTCAGTACTTACATAGAGGTATGTATAGAGTTTGTAGATTTATTTTTCAGTACTTATGTAGAGGTATGTATAGTGTTTGTAGATTTATTTCTCAGTTTTTATGTAGAGGTATGTATAGGGTTTGTAGTTCTCAGTACTTACATAGAGGTATGTATAGGGTTTGTAGATTTATTTTTCAGTACTTATGTAGAGGTATGTATAGGGTTTGAAAATCTATTTCTAAGTACTTACATAGAGGCATCAGCGCTCTACAATGCGACCAAATCACTCGCAAATGCAACCATTTTTTAGATTTTGGCGAGTGTTTATCCTCATTCAGTCGCCACATTGCGACCAGTTTTTGGGGTCAAAAGTTTGTCCGTTCTCACTGGGTAAATTACATGATCGAAATCATGGTCTGTTTATGCGCTTTACAAAGGTTTGTATGGGGTTGGTTATTCAGTTTCAATAAGTTAGAGCATCTAACTCACGTGGATTACTGTATAAAAACATGTTGTATTGCTCTCATGTTTTCAACTTGAAATTTATCCTAACAGCACAGGGTCACGATGAAATTTTCTTCTCTCGGTCGATTTCAACAGAAGTTATCATTAGACACTACTAAATTTAAACGATCTTGGTTAAAGGAATACTGGAACAAAGTTATGGCTAGTGTTCAACTAGGCCGAACTTTCTGCCCCGATTTCGATTTTAATTTAAGCGATTTTTTAAGTGGTAAAATCGTTATAGCAGAAAGTTCGGCATAGTGTTCGAACGAGGAGGGCAGGCAGACCACAGCTCTAATTTCTTTGGGGATTTATATCGTGGCCGTTTTAATCGTGGGGCAAAACGATAAAACGGCCGCGACAGAATCCCCAAAGGGATTAACCACAGTCGGAACTGGGAATTTTATCTGTAAATTAAAATCAAGAGTATCGGACAAACACCTATAAATTAAAGAACTTCATAGTGTTTTTGTCTGACGATCAAGTCATGGGTGTTGGACTCTAGATTTTAACTTACAGGCAAAATTTCAAATTCTAGTGGGCAGTCTCTGTTTTTGTAAATTCTGTCGAAAAGAAAATGGCGCTAAATACTACTCGAAAAACAAAGTTTAAGGTTGCCTCGATATTAGAGCAACAAAATATGAAAAATATAGGCATATATAAACACTACTGGATTGATAAAAAATGCACAAAAGGTCAACATTGAAGTTAATAACCTTGTTTTAAATATGGATTGAAACAATAAAATGTTACATAAATTTTGAAAATTAATATTTTATTTCATTTCTATATTTTCATCACTTACTGTGACAGTGGATTTTTACTTTTAAGACAGGAAACCACATGCAACAACACACCTCACACCACACCACACACATATATATAATGTAAAAGCCGATATATGCGAGTAAAAGTTCCTGGCTGGCTAGTAAAATTTCTGGTTCACTGGCCAAATGAAGAGTGAATTTTTTTAGTGTTGTAGAGCCCTGGGCATGTACAGTCAATTATCAAATTATTGTCATTCACATTTTGCCAGGAATGTTATAACGCCAAATTGATTATCGCCATTCTTCACTCTGTTTTTAAAAAATTCATTTCAGAGTGTCAGTTACCTTGATATACAGACGTAATTTCTAAAATACAAAAGGTCGCAGTTTATCAAGAATTGACTGTACTGTATAGGGTTGTAGACTTATTTCTCGGTATTTACACAGAGGTTTGTATGGAGTTTGTAGATCTATTTGTAAGTACTTATGTAGAGGTATGTATGTATGGGATTGTAGACTTATTTCTCAGTATTTACATAGAGGTTTGTATGAGGTGTATACATCTATTTCTTAGTACTTACACAGAGGTATGTATGTATAGGGTTTTAGACTTCTTTATCAGTATTTACATAGAGGTTTGTATGGGGTTGTAGATCTACATAAATTTTTTTTTACTTTTCACGTAGAGGTAGGTATGTATGTATAGGGTTTTAGACTTCTTTATCAGTATTTACATAGAGGTTTGTATGGGGTTGTAGATCTATTTTTTAGTACTTACGTAGAGGTATGTATGTATAGGGTTTTAGACTTCTTTCTCAGTATTTACATAGAGGTTTATATGGGGGTTGTAGATCTATTTCTTAGTACTTACATAGAGGTATGTATAAGGTTCATGCATTTCAGTGTCTAAGTCATCATCCTCTGCACCTATATACTTTGCCAGCAAATCAATTGGTTTAGCTGTAGATATAAAAATGTTTCAAGATTTAGTCATAGAAATAAAAAGTTGTCTACAAATATATTTGAAAAATACTTGACACAGAAACCTTGGAAAATCTTTAATTATGTGGATCTATTAACCACATTCTTATATCTAGATTTTACTGTTGCATATAGTATGGTGGCTGATTCGGGACATCGTAACATCGCTTTGTTTAATACAACGCAATATTACGATATGAAATGATGATATTATGATACAAAATGAAGATACTATGATACGAAGTGACGATATAATGACACGAAATGACAGTACAACGAAATGAAATGACGATATTACGATACAAAATGATGATAATACGATACGAAATGATGATATTATGATAGGAAATGACAATATAACGATACGAAATGATATTACGAATTGACAATATTACGATATTGCAATACGAAATGACGATATTACGAAATGACAATATTACAATATGACATGCAATAGAAAAAAAACATACTGAACAGAACGGATATTTCAGAAAGACAAAGTGAATGCTATTAGAATATTTGTGTCAGATATGATAACAGATTTATTTGAATTAAATATTTACATAAATTATAGTTTTAGTTCATTACTTGAAATCTCCCAGATACTGATAGCTAAAATAATACTATTAAAAAATGTGATATTGGTTTTGAATTTTGAGAAGTTAAGTTTTTTTTTCTGCACAATTATACATGTGACCTTAATAAAAATCATTGACGGCAAAGAATACAATAAAGATTAAGATATGTATATATAATTAAACAATAGCTAACTCTTGCCAGAAATGATAATATTGAATATCTCTTCAAGTAATTGTTCATGTATGTGTAGTTTTCACCAGAGGTGCCACATATTTTGACCTATTCTGTGGACTAAAACTGAGGTAGGGAAAAGGTCACTTTATAGCTCAATTATTAGGTACTGAGCCAACTTATAGAAAGAGGACACCACCCTGGGGTAGGTCACGTTATAACTCAATTATTACGGACTAGACCGACTTATAGAAAGAGGACACCACCCTGGGGTAGGTCACGTTATAACTCAATTATTACGGACTAGACCGACTTATAGACACCACCCTGACTTATAGGACTAAAGAGAGGACACCACCCTGGGGTAGGTCACGTTGTAACTCAATTATTACGGACTAGACCGACTTATAGAAAGAAAGGACACCACCCTGGGGTAGGTCACGTTGTAACTCAATTATTACGGACTAGACCGACTTATAGAAAGAAAGGACACTACCCTAAGGTAGGTTACTATATAGCTTAATTATTATGCACTGAGCCAACTTATAGAAAAGGGACACTGTGCTGGGATAGGTCACTGTATAGCTTATTTATTAAGGACTGAGTTAAGTTATAGAAAAAACTATAATTAAGCTATACAGTGACCTATCCCAGCGCAGTGTCCCTTTGTAACATCGTCATTTCGTTTCGTAGAACTGTCATTTCGTATCGTAATATCGTCATTTCGTATTGTAGTATCGCCATTTTGTATTGTACTACCATCATTTCATATCATTATATTGTAATATTGCTTTGTTTAATACAACACAATATTACGATGTCCCGAATCAGCCACCATAATATAGTTACCTTCTTTTTTTCCCTTTGCTTGTACCAAGCAACATTAGATCAAGATAAAACATATAGATGTTATATAGATGTCATGTAGATGTTATATAGATGTCATGTAAATGTTATATAGATGTCATGTAAATGTCATATAGATGTCATGTAGATGTCATATAGATGTCATGTAGATGTCATATAGATGTCATGTATATGTTATATAGATGTCATGTAGATGTTATATAGATGTCATGTAGATGTTATATAGATGTCATGTAGATGTTATATAGATGTCATGTAGATGTCATATAGATGTAAAATTATAGACTTTTTGATTGAATGATTATCTTACTCCACATTCAACAACCTTTCAGTTATATGGTGGAGGCCAGTTTGTAATGGTGGAGGAGTGAACCCAGTTACAATGTACTCGAGAAGAGATCATGTATATTCCCCAAGTACATGATGTAAACTGGCAAACTTTCTCACAAAATCAGTTTAGCTTCCAGTGGGTCTTTCTAGATGTAAATTTCCATATATTTCCATAAATAACATCTGAATGAAAGGGGAACATTTAATTTCCATGATAGAAAAGGAAATTGCCTCTGTTAAAGAAAAATCTTTCTGATTTGCTGTAAAATTTTCTTTTCTGGAAATCTTTCTTTATCATATTGAATAGTGCAAGATGAATAACCAGGCACACTTTAAGTGCATGGGATTCCACAAAGACGTAGTTGTGAAGATGGCAATACAATGAATACTGGTGTCATGGGATATTTTGAACCCCGCAATAGATTGCCCCCTGGTGATTCTATCATGACCACTATTGCAATATATTGAAACCCCTTCTGAACACTTGATTACTCAATATATCACAGCTGTAATAAAATTACCTCCCCTGTCTTAATATGTACAGTAAAACCTGTGTTTAGCAGACAGTTGCTGGACTAATCAAATTGTACATTATAGAGGTGTCCACTGAATGTAGGATGACCATTCAGGTGTCCGTTATGGCAGGTATTACTGTATTGTCATTGGAGATCAATATCAAATCACTATCTCTGAATACGTTTATTTGTTTATTGTTGTTTAACGTCCCACTCAAGAATATTTCACTCATATGGGGACGTCACCAAATGCTGGCGAAGGGTTTCAAATTTTGGCCTATGCTCGGCACTTACAGCCATTCAGCAGTGAGGGTTCTTAAACGTGCCGACACCTACTGTGACACAGGACCTCCAGTTTTTACTGTCTCATCCGAAAGACAGGAAACCAACCTGCCGCCGGCGGGACTCGATCTCACGACCTCACGATCCAGAGTTGAGCGCGCTACCGACTGAGCCAGGTCGACTCCTCTGAATATGAGAATATACAAATGTATGAGGGGGCAATATATAGCATCTGCATATGTTTTCTATAAAATATCTCTTTATATGTATTTTCATTGGATGTCCATATTTCATGGTCAAGTCACAATCACAAAAACAAAATCCAGAGTAAAATCCTATCCCATAATTACCAGTCCATATTCACTGAATTTTTACTTTATAAATAATATAGTAATCAAGCTCCTTCACAGATGTCCTCTGTATTGATTGACCATAACTGCAGTGGCTGAGTGGTCAGAGCTTCAGATTTTAAACTATGAAGTCTCTCAATTCTGGTCAGTGCAACTTGGAGGCCCACTGGAACCTAAACTGATTTTGTGAGAAAGTTTGCCAGTTTACTTGCAGAAGGCCGGTGGTATCTTCCCATGTACATTGTAACCAGGTTCTCTCATCAATCATGAAAACTGGCCATCGTTATAGAACTGAAACACTGTGGCATAAAATACCAATAAAACATACAAACATAACTTCATCACTGTAAAATAGCAAATTATCCAAGGAGCATATAATTCAACATTTTCTATATTTTTGGGTTTATTGTTTGGTGTTGATCCCAGGTGTTTAAACAGCTCGCAAACTGCAGAGAACTATTCTGACCTACCTCTACCGTCTTGTATCCTGATCTTGGAGCGCAGTTTGGCCTGATTTAAGTGAAACTGAAAGAAACAAACATCATTCAAATGTAAAGATATAAGAACCAAAACAAGATCAATCAGCAAAGGAAAATATAATCCAAAAATTCACAAGACTCTGAAATAACAACTTACATAATTGTTTTGTACACATTAAGGCACTTGCTCTTTTTATTTGCTATTTAATATTCCACCAATAATTTCACTTACTAGGAAATCACACCAGAACTGGAGAACCTTTTTATTAAACTGACAACATGGATTTCATCTGACATGTCTGAAAACATGGAGGTTTTAACTGAGTGATACTTCAAGTTGTAACTTTTTCCTTTGTTTGTATACATAAAGTGAGCTACATGGTGAACATAGCTGGAATTGCTTTGCTCAAAATTGGGGAAAATATAGCAGATTTTGCCTTTTACCTTTATGTTGATGATATTAATCCCTGCTTGTTATACAGAGTACCTGACAAAGGAACAGTCACTACTCATAAGACACATTTGGACTGGTCTAAGTCATTGATTTACAGAAGAGTCCATTGTTTTTCAGGGGTTAGTGAGTTAAAATCTTAAGTATGACCTTGTATGACCCAGTACTAGGAATCTAACCCTTGACCTTCCATTTGTGAGTAATACACTCTACAATTAGACGATTGTAATAATAAACTGGAAAACTATCAACCTTCACTGTTACAGTAGAGAGCTTTGTAATCAGACAATCACAAAGAACTGTCCAGAATTCAAAGTTCTTACCTCATGTTTACAAAGTCAATAGTCTACCAAATAATTCACTCATTTTGAAAATAAAGTCATAAGAGTGAACATTTTGTACACAATTTTTTTTCTGCATAATTAATGCCTGCGTTTAGAAAGTAAAAGACGATATGGCCATAGCAAAAGCACAGAAACAAAATAAACCTGAAGTACCCACCCTTCTGAATCTGGTATTGGACTAAAAATCAATGCTTTCATGTAATCTGCCTTTTTAAAGTAGCATTGTACAGACTTGTTGAACTATCACAAAAACCTTCAAAAATGGAAAGACAAATATAATCATGCTAACATTCCACCTATAAAAGGTTGCCTTCTAAAAACAAAACTGACTCCAAACAGAGAGTTGTTGTTGTTGTTGTTGTTGATATTGTATAGTGATGTAGTCGCTGTATACTTACACTGTCTTCTTGTTTTTCCCATTCTCGGAAGTACTCTGCCTCCTTTTCCCTTTGCAGTTGTTCCTACAGATGAATATTAATAACGTTTAGTATAATACAAGTATTTTCATAACAAGATGATATAAATCACTCTGATATAAACATGTAACCAAATGTTTTTTTTATCGAGGGGAAAATATTAGCCATTACACTGGCAAACTACCCACTGATTATTTCAACACAAGATTAAATACCTTACATTATCACTGATTATGTCTGGAATTATTAATTTTTATGAAACTTTTTTTTTTTTTTGACAGAATTCCAATTCCCTTCCTGTCTATAAGATCCAAACCCTCAGGTCATACATTTTTTTTTTAATTTTTACGCTTAAGTTGCTCAAAATATCTGCATTAGTCATCACTTAATTACATGATACAAAATGATTATGAAAAAAATAATTAGATACAAGTGAAAACATGATATATAGCACAAGATAAGAATAAAAAGTCTGTACTTGTTCATCTGATTAACAGCGAGACTTACTCTTTCTTTTTCTCGTTCCTCCATCTCTCTTTCTCTTTCTAATCGTCTTTTCTTCACTTTTTCTAATTCTCTCTATGTACAAATAAAAACAGAAACCACAATGAATCTACCATTTTGTGTAAAATGTAGTCTAACCTGGCTGAGAATACAGATTAAAATATGTTAACACAAGAGGTCAAAGAATTAAAATTTCTGGGGATCTAAAGTTTTATATTTCACTTTGTATTTTAAACTGATCAACTTGTTTGATTTAATGTTGTTTTACAACACACTCAACATCTTTTCAGTTATATGGTGATGATGCTCTAACCACCGGTCAAAACTTATCTTCTTACATGACCTGTAGGTTAATAATAATGTTCAAATAGTGTATATATACTTCAGAATTTCTCTTTACTTCTAAATGTTGTCTGTTTTCCATACTTGTTATGATTGGATATCTAACCCTCTGTGTGTGTGTGTGTGTGTGTGTGTGTGTGTGTGTGTGTGTGTGTGTGTGTGTGTGTGTGTGTGTGCATGCACACACCTGTATGTTTAAGGATTCCTAAAATATATAAATTTCCAAAACTTAATGTTGTATATTTATGTTGTCACTGCTTACCCTACTCTCCTCAAGTTTTGTCTTTTGATGTTTGTGAATCTCATCATGATCAAGATGTTCCTTGCCTTCCTTCTCCATCTTTTTAGACCAAACAAATGAATCAAGTAGATGCTCATCCCCAAATGGGTTGTCTGCATTGGTGTACCCCTGTTGCATAAAATAACATTACATTGGATTTAAATAGTTTTGTCAAATAGTATATAATTTTACATAAAGTTCAGATACTGCACAAAGAATATTTACCTTTGTTTCTGCAGAAATTCAAAATCTCAAAGATAAAAAAAAATTTAAAAGTATAAATATAGTAATAAAATGTAAGGAAACAATAAACAACTCTAAATCAAAATACAAAAAGAGATGTATTTACATTGTATCCAATTACATACAGACTGAATTCAGAAACACTTGCATATCTTATCATAGGGGTTATGTAAAAATACTGACTAAAACATTTAAAAAATAAAATTAATAATTACATTATAAATGAATACTACCTAATAAACAATGGATTGCCAGCATAAGTGTACCACTATGGCATCAGGGCATGTCCTGTCACCATTACAAAATTGAATTCTAAATAGTATTTTACACTTCACTGAACAATATTTCAGTAATATAGTGGTGACCAGTTTGTAAAGGTGGAAGTGGGAACCAGTGCCCAGGAAGAGATCACCAGTCTTCTTTTTTACTTGAGAATTACTGAGTCTAAAAATTTTACTCAACTTTGGCAAATCCTGCCATCTGATTGGCTGAGCAGGCCGAGTTCTAGTCTCAGACTAGAATAAATTATCAAATTTTATGATACCCAGAAGATGACACTTCATTAAAAATAGACATATCCCAACAACAACAAAATACATCAGGCATCAGTGACTCCTGATCTATTGTAAAAGTATTCATTATGACTTAAATTGAACTTAAAACACCTAACAGAATATCTTCTTCAGTACAATGCACAGTTGCACAATGCTAACATTTACATTTTTTTTTTGAAAAAAATTAATCTGTTGACAAATCAGAAAAAGAAAACCAACCAAATAGTCTTTATCCCAGCCCATTTTTTGTTTCCGTCGCCTCTCTTTAGCCTCTTTCTTTGCTAGTCTTCTTGCTCTTTTTTCTTCAGGTGTTTCAACAGCTTTTAGAACTTCTTTTTGTTGCCTATAAAATTTCAAAAAGAAAAACAATAACATGCATATATATATATATATATATATATATATATATATATATATATATATATATATATATATATATATATATATATATATACATATATATATATATATATATATATATATATATATATATATATACATACATATATATATATATATATATATATACATATATAATATATATATATATATATATATATATATATATATATATATATATATATATATATATATATATATATATATATATATATATATATATATATATATATATATATATATATATATATATACATATATATATATATATATATATATATATATATATATATATATATATATATATATATATATATATATATATATATATATATATATATATATATATATATATATATATATTATATATATATGCATATTATATAAAAATTCATTTGTTAATTGCAAACTTTCATAATAATCTTTGTTCAATGTGACATTGCTCTACACATCTAAATTTTGTGCCACAAAATCACACTACCTGCAATGGTCTATGATTCAAATGTACTAAAAAAAAGTCTCTGAGCAGATGTAAGGTTAGTGAAAACACAGAGAGGTTGGTAATCTGTATCTAGGCTCATTTTTATCAAACATTACCACACAGTTATAAAATGACTGAAAAATTATTACATGATTTACACTTATCATGATGTGCTTAATTTTGTCAGTTGTTCAAATACACAAAATTATTCATGTTATCTTCTATATTGCATAGAACTATAACTATAAGATCTTCATATCTACCAACGTTAGAGAACAAAAATCAATAAACTATTTAACCCTTCTCTGGTAATCTTTGATTAAGATAGTTTTTAACGTACTTTCTTTCTTCTTTTCTTTTAACAAAGTCATCTACTTTCTGTTTGTTCATTTTACTTATTTTTCCTGTAAAATCTGAGGAGTCTGAGTCATTATCAGAACTTGACGATGATTTGGATCTCTGTGTCTTTCTTTTTTCACGAGGTGACTTTGACCGTTTTCTAGATGAGTGTTTTTTATGGTGAGAGGGAGATGGTGACCGTGATTTTCTCCTTTGTACTGGTGAGCGTGACCGAGACTTGTGTTTTCTTCTTACTGGAGATTCTGAACTAGGGTACCTGTCTTCTTCAGAAGAATACCTGAAATATTATCAAAACAATAGTCATTATGAATTTATGTTTATAGCATGGCTATTTCTAATATATACTTGTAAGCAACTGTACTACATTTGGGTTCCATTCTTTTCAATAATGAACATTGAACAAGATACTCAACATTTCCACTATGGTACTGTGAGTGTGATGGAATCATTATCATCCATCTGGTTAATCATACTCTATGGCTATTTATATGACATAGTGCAAATGCATTTGAAAATTATTTTCACACAACTGTCATATTAACTCAATGACACAACTATCCTTTAAATAGGCAATACAGTAGATTGGTTGTATGAACTATTATGAATTTATGTCTATTCATGATGATTTTTTGATAAAATAATTTCAATATTTTTAATTTTGGAGATATTAACTAAGTTATGGATTGTCTCAGGGGATGAAAATTCCTGAAGTCTGAGATCCTGGACCTACATATTTGTATACAGTCTGAGGTCCTGGACCTACATATTTGTATACAGTCTGAGGTCCTGGACCTACATATTTGTATACAGTCTGAGGTCCGCGACATACATATTTGTATACAGTCTGAGATCCTGGACCTACATATTTGTATACAGTCTGAGGTCCGCGACATACATATTTGTATACAGTCTGAGATCCTGGACCTACATATTTGTATACAGTCTGAGGTCCGCGACATACATATTTGTATACAGTCTGAGATCCTGGACCTACATATATGTATACAGTCGTAGATCCTGGACCTACATATTTGTATACAGTCTGAGATCCTGGACCTACATATTTGTATACAGTCTGAGATCCTGGACCTACATATTTGTATACAGTCTGAGATCCTGGACCTACATATTTGTATACAGTCTGAGATCCTGGACCTACATATTTGTATACAGTCTGAGGTCCTTGTATACAGTCTGAGGTCCTGGACCTACATATTTGTATACAGTCTGAGATCCTGGACCTACATATTTGTATACAGTCTGAGGTCCTTGTATACAGTCTGAGGTCCTGGACCTACATATTTGTATACAGTCTGAGATCTTGGACCTACATATTTGTATACAGTCTGAGGTCCGCGACATACATATTTGTATACAGTCTGAGATCCTGGACCTACATATTTGTATACAGTCTGAGATCCTGACCTACATATTTGTATACAGTCCTGAGATCCTGGACCTACATATTTGTATACAGTCTGAGGTCCTGGACCTACATATTTGTATACAGTCTGAGATCCTGGACCTACATATTTGTATACAGTCTGAGATCCTGGACCTACATATTTGTATACAGTCTGAGGTCCTGGACCTACATATTTGTATACAGTCTGAGATCCTGGACCTACATATTTGTATACAGTCTGAGATCCTGGACCTACATATTTGTATACAGTCGGGTCCTGGACCTACATATTTGTATACAGTCTGAGATCCTGGACCTACATATTTGTATACAGTCTGAGGTCCTGGACCTACATATTTGTATACAGTCTGAGATCCTGGACCTACATATTTGTATACAGTCTGAGGTCCTGGACCTACATATTTGTATACAGTCTGAGGTCCTGGACCTACATATTTGTATACAGTCTGAGGTCCTAGGACCTACATATTTATATACAGTCTGAGGTCCTGGACCTACATATTTGTATACAGTCTGAGATCCTGGACCTACATATTTGTATACATCTGAGTCTTGTAGTCTGAGGTCCTGGACCTACATATTTGTATACAGTCTGAGGTCCTGTATACAGTCTGAGGTCCTGGACCTACATATTTGTATACAGTCTGAGATCCTGGACCTACATATTTGTATACAGTCTGAGGTCCTTGTATACAGTCTGAGGTCCTGGACCTACATATTTGTATACAGTCTGAGGTCCTGGACCTACATATTTGTATACAGTCTGAGGTCCTGGACCTACATATTTGTATACAGTCTGAGATCCTGGACCTACATATTTGTATACAGTCTGAGGTCCGCGACATACATATTTGTATACAGTCTGAGATCCTGGACCTACATATTTGTATACAGTCTGAGATCCTGGACCTACATATTTGTATACAGTCTGAGATCCTGGACCTACATATTTGTATACAGTCTGAGATCCTGGACCTACATATTTGTATACAGTCTGAGATCCTGGACCTACATATTTGTATACAGTCTGAGATCCTGGACCTACATATTTTACTTTCGGACTCTGTCGTTTTCTTGTCATGTGGGTCCGAGGACCTAACAAGTCTGAATCAATGAATGACTATTCTGTCAACTTCTTTATTTCTAAACTTTATTTGTTTCCTTTGTAAAGTTAAATTGTCATTTTCTCATATGACTTTGGCAGTTTTTGGTTTATATAATTTTGTGTTCCCACCTTTGACAGTTGTTATTTGTATTAATTGATTATATCAATACTCCGACTTAGATTGATTGTTATTCAACCCATAAGTTTATGTTAAAGGACCGGACCCTGGCATAATGTAACCAAAAAAATGTCCTGGACTCGAGCAGCTAAAAGAAAATTGTATGCCCCTGTTGTCTTATTTCAAAATTGTACCTGCTGTGCTTGCTTTTCTTTTTTCGTTTATAGTCATAATCCCTGTCTCTCGATTCGTGTCTATGTTTGTCTTTTTTCAACTTCTTGTCTTTACTTTCCATTTTCTTTTTAGTTGTAAATCTAATGTGAAAAACACATTGATATTCACTATCATATGTATACCGAACCCGTATGTGTATTCAATTTTGATAATTGTTCTGAGTCCGAACCCGAACTCGTATGGATATTCAAAAGGACTCGAAATTATATATTTTGTGTTTTTTAAACTGAACAGTCATCTAGATAATTTTATGCATGAATTGTAGTATCAAATAAAACTGTTAGCTTGTTTAAAGTTCTAAAAATACCCTCCCGTACCACAACATGCTGTTTTAGGCCTATAAACATTCAGTGGCTATGCCAATCATCGTGTAGCCTATATACAAATATATTTCAATGATGCAAAATGCCAATTTGTTTGTCTGTTTGCATGGTAAAATAACAGAAACAGGGTGACAGACAGTGCAACGATTTACTTGACTTATTAGCGCCGATCATGATGGAGCCAAAACATCCATTTCACAAACTGCACCAGGAACGAACGTCCACCCCTTTCATTACGAAATATTTCTTCCTGTTATCATGTTCTCACTTTTTGATTTACAGACGGGTTTTACCAAAATTGCTAAATCAGAAGGTGGAAACATGACACTGTTACCTAATTAGATACACAAATATTTAAACAAAAGGTAAGAGGAAACACTTGTCGGGTTCAGGGGTGGAACCAGGATTTCAAGATACTTTACATGACATTATATAGATCAGACACATTTTGACAAGAGGCAAAGGGCAAGTGAGTGCAAAAGAGAAGACACATGACACCTATATGACAAATTGAGAAGGTTGTTTGTTTTTGTTGTTTCATTATCGCAATTTTTCATTTATATGGTGGCGGCCAGTTTTTCATGGTAGAGGAGAGTCAGTTTACAATGGCACCCAGTAAAAGACCACCGTCCTTCCGGAAGTAAAATGGCAAACTTTCTCACAAAATTAGCTTAGTTTCCAATAGGGCTAGAACCTGTTCTGACAAGATGTGAGGGATTGCATAGATGAAAGCGCTCTTACCACTTGGACACGGAGGCAACTAATGAGAAAGTAAAATAAGCGGAATATGAGATGTATCTCAACAGAGATCTCATTCTTTAGAGTCATTCTTCAGAGAAAATAATTATGCTCCTGAGGTCACCAAGTTTTACAAATCATGATGAAAAATATCGTTTACTTGGAGAAAAGATCAATATATTATATAAAAAATGTTAGAGTATAAACACTAAAATTTTCAATTCGTTCTCAAATTATTCAATCATTTTTTCCGAAGGAAATCATAAGTGTGATCTAAAATCTTTTTATGAATTCAATGATAAAAATGTTGAATTGTTTCCTACTTACTCTGATCCAGAAGTTTTACAAACAACAACGTACATTAGGAGAGTCGTGGCATATGATGAGATTGACAAGAATGAAATTCAAACCGACGAAGTCTAAGAGTGAGGTCATAAAGAGGAAGAAGGTAAAAGAGAAGAGATTCAAAATTGGAGTAAAAATACCAATAGTTTCTGGGAAGCAAATTAAGTGTATGTGTAGATGGTACCGCGATTCGTTGAAAGTCACTAGAAACAACTGGAAGAGTGGATGAACGAATATGTCAAAAATGACTTTCATGGCAAATTCAAGGTCTGGGTTTTCCAACATGGGGTTTTGCCTTGCATCCTATGGTCATCGATGGTTTATGAGTTCATGACCACAGTGGAAAACACGGAAAAGTTAATCAGTTGGAATTTGTGTCGCTTGTTAGGAGTCCCGGGGAGTTTTACAAGTAATGGACGCTATAATACGTAGGCTATACAAAACTCTTTCTTCCACTTATATGTAGCTTCTTTATGGAAGAGTTCAAGGCCACTAATGTGATGCAAGGCATTACTCTTACAACAAGTTAAGATTCGAAATTGAGAGAGAGAGAGAGAGAGAGAGAGAGAGAGAGAGAGAGAGAGAGAGAGAGAGAGAGAGAGAGAGGTAAGATCAATGGAGGAAAAATGCCAATAAGTAAAATAGTGACTATGCCTATAAAGAAACAACTGAGAATTAATTAGAAATAGAAATTGATCATGGGTTGAGGCGATTTCAATGCAGGGACAGAGTTTAAGTTTTTATTCTGAAGTCAGTGTATGCTTTCTCCTGTGTTCAACCAATTCTGCATCTGGGTAATGATTGAAGAGAATTGTGTACTCTTTGCATTGGGTGTGCCAACTCAGAACACACACACTAAGCATGTGGAATGGTCCTAGCAGACGAAAGGTACAACTGGCGCCACGGTGGAGAACTGGCTTTAATCGCAGATGATTTGGAGAAAGCAAGGAAGAGGAAAGAGATGTAAATAAAGTTGTTAAGTTCATCAACTTTGTGTGGCTATGCGAGACAGTTACAGGCATTGCAAAAGTAGGTGGAATTCTGTCCTCAGCAGCAGAATGACCATTACAAGTAGACATAGGAAGACCACAAGAAATATCGGTGATCACACAGAGACACACTAGATATTGTAATGCAGTTAACAACTTCATGGTAGAGATGATAATACCCTGGGAAGAGCGAATGGAGGAGGCACATGAGAAGAATAAACTCAGCAGTTGGCAGATGGGTGCAGGAATAACAGCTGGAAAGCCAGTAGCAGTAGAATACATGGGGTTTGTTGGTAAATCTTTGCGGAGAACTCTATGCATGTTTGTAATTACAGGAGCAGAGTGGAAGGGAGGGAGGCAGAGAGATCATCTAAAGAAGTGGATCGTAGTGTAAGAATCAGTGAGTTATGTGATAGATATTGGTGACAATATTCACACAGGAAAATAAAAGCATAAATCTTCCTATGCAAAAAGACACCATCCATCTTCTGGTTGAGCTCGATCAGCTGCTTGACCGGTGCTGCTCCAGAGTATGTTTTGGAACGCACCAATGAAGGAGGGCATCCAACCAATGGTGAAATTGGATTGCATCAAAGTACACCGGATGATGTTTTCAAGATAAAAACATGGATAAAATAATAAAATAAAATTTGAGCTTGAGTAATAAGTAAATTTGGTAACATCGGGCCCTGACCAGTCACAAACGTTGTGACGTCGCAGTTTAATCCAGAACAAAACATGATACATAAACTCTGGTCTGGTCTGTATTGAAGGATGAACAACCGTAGTGACGCTGAAGTTGATATGTGTCTATATTAAAGGTTCCACAATCGTCGTGACTATGAATTCAGAACAATTATAAGACATTAATCCTTGTCATAGTCTGTAAACAAGGGTAAACAATCGCCATCACTTCGCAGTTTAACCCACACTAAATATAAAATATGAATGGTTCAACAACCACTGTCGAATACGGAATCAAACATTTCAGATAGTCAAATATAGTAATGATCCAACCACATGTTAAATTTGGAACGGAGGAACTTGGTTATATATATATAAATATATATATATGCCATTTTAAGAGAGTGATCAAATTGTCCAAACAATAGACAAAATATCCGAATTTACGGTATTGAGTTTGACAACAGTTATTAAAGACATGTTAAAATGAAAACGACCACACCTCGAAAATAGTAAACCTCGACATATTGCCTAACCGTTATATCACCAAAATTCAGGAAAACAAAAGGTGCCGGTATATCAGGGGTGAACTATATATATATATATATATATATATATATATATATATATATATATATATATATATATATATATATATATATATATATATATATATATATATATATATATGGAGTGGTTACTCTTAGACGGATTTCGGCTATACTTTTAGATTTATTATTTAACCTTGTATGATACCACTCTCTCTTTAGAAAATGCATATACTTTTTCAATTGGAGCTCAATTAATGAAGTCTAATTGACAGAAACGATCGTCTTGAGCATTATAACTTTGGTATTATGTTTATTATATATATATATATATATATATATATATATATATATATATATATATGTGTGTGTGTATGTGTGTGTGTGTGTGTGTGTGTGTGTGTGTGTGTGTGTTCATTTTAACATGTAACTTGTAAGCAAAGCATAGTTAACCGTTGTAGATAAAAACAGACGGCCATATTTAAAGGTTATTTTTTACTACTTTTAGCTGAAAAGAAATGATTGAAGTCTGATTCAATGCATTTAAAAATAATTTTACGTATCAATGACCCAGTTTATTAATTGTGTAATTGGATCCCTTGTACAAACTATCGTAGGCATTTTGGTTTTAAATCTATTATTAAGATAGTATACATACGTTGTACTTCCAATCAATACCTCGTTCTGGTACGCTCATAGCAACACTGCGACTATCCGAGTTACAAAGGTATATATAACATATTTAGCATTTCTCCTAAATTTATATTTTTATGATAGTATGCCAGTTATTGTTGTATATCATATGTAACAGTCACACGAGCTTTAGTTGTATGATTGAATGCATGGACTCACCATTATGATTACTGCGATTGTAGGTGACTATGGTGTGGTTTTGTTTTGTTGTGTGAAACGTGACATTGCAATTTTCCAAACAATTACCATACATACTCCTCCGGAATTTCTCGGAAACTTCAGAAGACATATAAGAGGTTGCTAAACCAGTTCATTTGTCATGGAAACTTCAAAAATATCAAGGAATTGCAATTCCAGAAAGTGGGATGTATTATGTAAAGACTAAATAATATACAAGCATACATTTGTATGTATGTAGGTAGACCTTCGTCAAACCCCTCTTATAATGCCTAATTTGAACTAAATAATATACATGCATACATTTGTATGTAGGTAGGTAGACCTTCGTCAAACCCCACTTATAATGCCTAATTTGAACTAAATAATATACACGCATACATTTGTATGTAGGTAGGTAGACCTTCGTCAAACCCCACTTATAATGCCTAATTTGAACTAAATAATATACAAGCATACATTTGTATGTAGGTAGGTAGACCTTCGTCAAACACCTCTTATAATGCCTAATTTGAACTATATGATGGCAGAATAACGAGGTATTACTATAGATATAATTGTTTGATGTCCATTTTGATCACCATTAAACATGTAGCTTTTCATCTGTATTCCATTTGTGTGTGTGTGTGTGTGTGTGAGTGCGTGCTTTCGTGTGATGGTGTGTATGTATATGATTTTTATGTTATATTGTAAAATCTGGTCTGGAAAATTTGACTTTATTTATGTTCGTGTCGTTTGTCATTTTAGTGCTATATATAATTCGTTTATGTCTTGTATGTATTTGCTTAGTTCCGACTCCATAGGATATGTTTTGTTGTTGGTTTTAGTGCATTGTATTCCACTTATTTGCTTACCTGATAATTGCATATTCCTGTTTATTGCATAAGAACTAAAAATGTCACATATTCCTTTGAATTGCATAGGTTAAACCAGGAGTTCTTGTTACATGTAATTGCATATAATATGTTCCCCAAAATGGGGGAAATGTACTGATCAAGGTAAAGCGTTACTTATGGAAATACTATTTTCATAGAAATGAGAACATACCAATCTATGTTTTATATAAAGTTTGCTTTTATGACATTACTTTACTCTAATGATTAATGAGAATCCATTTCTATAACATATATATATATATATATATATATATATATATATATATATATATATATATATATATATATATATAGACAAAAATCAGAAAATTTATATGACATATGACGTAGATCATTATAGCAAGTTTTTGGTATAAAATTTCAAAACAAATAATATTTCTATGTCCAGAACATTGTGTCTGTGTCGGTAAATTTGATCGAGTGATTTCATTACTGAATCAGAAACATTAAGAATTTCTAAACACAAAAGTCATTTAATTTTTCTTCCAGGAACATCAAGCTGAAACATGTCAAGAGATTCTTCAAATATCGTCCATTCTCCGCAGACGCCATTGCACTGTGAAATGTGTAGTGCTAGTAACAACATTTTCTGGTACTGCAAGAATTGCGAAGGCGATTTATGCACTGAATGCAAAGAGAAACACTTAGTGGAGCGACCAATATTCAGGAAACATCAAATTATCCCTCGAGAAGAAGCAAGCGTGAAAATTAAACCGGAACAATGCGCAAGACACGAGTCCAATCTGTACATCATGTACTGTGACACGTGCACAAGGTTTGTCTGTACGACATGTCTTACAAACGATCACAAGGGTCACGACCTCATTGAAATCGAAGATGCAATGATAAAAGTACAACAGGTGCTTGATGAACTTTCACAAAAACTTGAAAGTGCATTACTGAGCCAGTGCAACTTACAGTCAAAGGTAACTGAAGACAGCCTAACCCACAACAAATTGTTCACATCGTTACAGACAGAAATAAACAAACAACGGGTGGATATCAAAAGTAAAGTCGATTTAGTTTGTGACAGTTTACTAGAGATGGCTTTTGCTGAAAAGAATAGAAACAGTTTAACATTTAATACAGCAAGTCTGAAATTAGAGGGAAATATTCGAGAAATAAATAATTTGAAGCAGAGAGTTGAACATGTCCTAACACAGAGGAATTCAGATAAAATTAAACTGGCACATGAAATCCCCAACGTTGACCAATATGAAATTCCACAAATAGCTTCTCTCAAATGTTCAAGTGTTTTCCCATCCGACAAAACAGTAGGAAATCATATAATTGAGCAAGTTTTAAAAATGATGGATCCAGCACTTTCTCCTTTATACAGCCCTACCATGGCATCTCCGCTTGTATCTTTAACAATACCATCTTCAATTGCTAATAATGTTTCTTCGGCAGGAACCAAGGAAACCATGGAAACTCGACACGTATCAGTAGGGTCTCGGCCTACATCAGAACATGTAGAGACATTCCACACGGCACCAAATTCCACCAAAGACGTCCCCAATCTGCCCTATGGAGATTTGATACAAGAAATAGGTGTTGAAGTTATAAGCAGACAAAATCATGATATTTCTGTGGATAATATTGTTCCAGCCAGCAATGATGAAACTTGGATTAGTCAGCTGCTAACACAACAGATAAAACTGGTCGACTTGGAGGGTAAAACTCTCAAAACAATTGATACTAACTTTGAAATAGATCATTTTGTTGTACTGACATATGATGAAATCATTGCTACAGATTGGTGGGGTGAGTGTATTAAACAAGTGTCACATACGGGTCAGGTTACTGCCACTATCCCAACTTCCGGTTATAGTCCGAGTGGAATATGTCTGTGTAACAACAGAGAAAATATAGCCGTGGTTATGTCTAGACCTACCCGGCAAGGCGGGGGAAGCAAATTAGTGGTATACGACTTAGATGGCCAAGTTATATTGTCTACAATATATACAGAAAAGTCAACTTATACAACACAGCGTGTGACACAGAACAACACTGGCGACTTTTGTATAGTTCATAGAGCAGACGACCTTATATATGTATTGGACAAGACTGGGGCAGTCAAATTTACTTACGCGGGTCACGATGACACACAAATGGAGGAGAAATTTACTCCACAAGACGTATGCTGTGATAAATACAATAACATACTTATCACTGATTACAAAAATCAAACCATCCACATGTTGGATAACCATGGCAACTTTTTAAGATATCTTATCTCACCGCAGGATAGAGTTGGTCAGGTTACTGGACTCGGTATAGATCCGGTAGGAAAGTTGTGGGTTGGAGAGCATAATACAGGTAGTCTGTGTGTTGTGAAATATCTTAAGTCTACATTGTGACATATCTTACCAATTTTGGACATCATGCAATAAAATTTCTTTTTTGACTTCGATGTTATATTTTCATTCGGTTTTCATCTTTATCCAAACCCCTCAAAAACAGATACCATATTGGTTCAATCTAACATCGAGTTTATTGTTAGTAAATTGACAAAAAACACAATAAATCTCGTGTTAGATTGTAACATACTGTATAACTTACTGATTACAAAACTAAGTTTCTGGACAACAATCAATAATTTTCTAAAAATGTAATTATAGAGCATAGCATCTATAGCCTATAGGCTATCTTTGTCCACGAAGCTTGCCGAGTCATGGGCTAACAAAATTTTGTGCACGAGGATTGAGATTACACCATTCCTCGATCAAAATCGGGTTTGTTTGTTTGTTTGTTTTGTTTTTACTTTTAAACAGTAAAACAGAGCGACAACATTTTAAACAGTATTTCTGGCACTTCCGGAATGGGCTTATCACACCCTTCAGGGCGATAACATTTTCACTGATATATGAATTCGCGGACAAATCAGTCTCAAGTGATAGAAAAACCTCTTCTTCTCTCTGGAAGTGATCATTCAGTCTCTTCACATGATGGTCAATTAACACACCGATATTAGCTTCCGTTCGAAATGCAATGTTGATTGTTTAATTAAATATTAAGATAAGATTTTTGATAATAAATAATCATTATTGTGGCAAGGATTCGTTCCTCACGTATTTCATTTTTATTTAACTGTGGACTCACGGCGGGTGTGACCGGTCGAATTTTACCGATTTCGGTAATTCTAAAAAAATACATAAATACTTAATTGAATACAATCTGTAATCGATACTGTCAATTTTAATTAATAAAGTTTGATATCAAATAAGTCAAATTTATTTTAGAATTTACTCAATATAATTTAGGATTGTTTAAATATTTGATATCAAACTTTATTAATAATTTGTCTTCTTGACACTACCTCACTAAGAATAAACAATAGATTCCATTCTTATTGATACAAAGTGATAAATATTTTCACAATTCTTATTAAACTACTTGGTCATTGCTACTACCCGAGGGTATACATGAACCCAATATCTGGTATTCCAGTACCAGCTGCTTATTTTATACTAAAGTAATATTTTTCACTGATAACACTATCTAAATTCTTCAAAAGCTAAGATAATCATCTTTTTACAGTGGTTACTCTTAGACGGATTTTGGCTACACATTTAGATTTACTATTTGGCCTTGTATGATACCACTTTCTGTTTAGAAAATAAACATCTATTTTAAATTGGAGCTCAACTGGTGAAGTCTAATTCGAATAGATAAAATTTTTTGGTGACTTCAGCAATGAACTGCTGTCAGTTCGCGTTCATGGGCTTATGAATGCCAAATGAACAAAGGCAAATTCCATGAAGCACATGAATGCCGACTTACAGCAGTTCAATGCTTATATTTACATATTTCTTATGTTTCTCTACTTTTCTTAAATAAGAATTAAAATTTCAATAAATAATGCACAACCGTTCTCGTATCGATACTTCATGGAACAGCTGCTGGAAGTTATGAGATCATGAACAACATTTCTTATAATGTCAGTGCCAACAGATGGTAAATATAATAAGGGGTGTCAGATGTCAGACCTCAGGGTGTCCATGACAACTAATCTCACCTTTGACTTATCTACAGTTCCTTGTTTTTTAATTTTGTCAGTTTAAAATCAGTATGCTATACTATACACTTATATCCTTTTAACCCTTTTAGTAAAATCAGAATCATATTCCAGATTTGACCATTGTAGACAAACCATAAATTTTCTTGTGAAAAAAGTAACAAAGTGAAAACAAACGATCGAAAATGATGACAAAAACAAAAAGTATTTTACTTCAGATTTATTGAACATGAATTACCTTGTATATGTGTAACTATTTTGCTTTTAAAGCAGGTTCCTCAATGTAATACTTTTCCTGACATGAATATACATGTATCAATTAATGTAAATGGCAAACACAAGTCTTACACAAATGAATGAAATGAACACATGATTGAATGACCAATCATTGCAGGCAATAAACATCTCCTATTTGGAGAAGATTATTCTCAATTGTAATATTCAAAATCATTATTGCCAGGATTACTGGTAATGCATGTTTATATGCTCTTAAAATGCAATATTCATAATCAATTACATGTACATGTTGCAGGAAAACGAGCAAGCAATAATTTAATCCATCAACGAAAAGTACTTTGGCGAGATATGAAATGGATATCTGTAAAATCCAATGTAGGGTGCATTTATTTCCTTTATGAGACAAAAGCAAAATATTCTACCACACTAGTCTGTAATTATCTAAGAAATGATAAATACATGTAGAATACATTATAATGCTGTTATGATCTGGGATGTACAAAAACTACAAATAAAAAAAGTTTATATTTTTAGTTATTAACCTAAGCTTGCCAAGACTTTAACTATCGCACCGACTTATGTTTTCGATGATATGTTAAATTCAACGATTACATTAGATGCATATAACTGGTACATAATTTGAGATTTAAAAAAAATCCTATACCAAAACCAAAATTGCAATTTGCTTACATGGCATTATAGCACTAGCTGCCTCACCTGAAATACTGAACACATTAAAAATATCATAACACAGTCACAGGTGTGAGAAAACTCAAGTCTTTTCCAGGAGACAAAGAAAATCAACACAGTTTATGATGTCACTGGCATCTGATTGAAACTAATACAAGTCAGATCCAAATGATAATAGTGTAAAGAAATGACACTCTAACTTCAGTTTGGGTCATCTATTGAAGTAAGGGAAATATAATTTTACGTGTGCATAATATGTGTATTTGAGTATACATGAAAATATAGCAATCTGTGTGGTAAGAGTCAGTAGGTCCAATCTGAAGGAAACTTTCAGGGTGGACAATCAGACTCTATCTATGAAGATTAGGTCTTCTCTGCCCACTCCCAGAGTGGACAACCAGACGATATATGAGAATGGGTATTTCCCTGTCCACTCTTGGGGTTTACAATCAGACTATCAATAAGCATTGAGATATCTCTGAGGAACTCTATCTATGAGGATTGAGCTTTCCATGTCCACTCTCAGGGTGGACAACCAGACTATCTATGAGGAACGATAGTTCCCTGTCCACTCTTAGGGTGGAAAATCAGACTGTCATTGAGGATTTAGATTTCCCTGTCCACTCTTAAGTGGTTGGACAACCAGACAGTCAATGAAGATTGATATGTCTCTGTTCACTCAACACTTGTCTAAGATTCAATTTATTTTCTTGATACAAATACATTGTGTATTATATACACTATTATGTATTATCCTGTTGAATACAATACTTGTCTCATATAGCATACTTACATGATTTACAAAGAGAGTCTGTAAAGATAATACATGAACATGTTTATGAGGGATACTCCAGGAACACAAGGAATTGCATTCCCTTTACAGAAAAATTCAATTAGCACTACAAGTTATTTTCTGTACTGTGATATTTAAGGCAGATTTCTAGTTTTAGCAGTTCTTGGAAGGTGATAATTGTCGGAGAGAATAAATAAACCTATTTTTCATAAACAACTGAAACATTTAATAAAATAAACATGCAAAGCCGTAAGTTTTCAGTTGTAAAATCCACTGAATGTAAGAGAATAAACAAATCTATTTTCAATAAACAAATTAATGTAGAATAGCACTGAAACATGCACAGTAATATCAACCTTTTTCACACAAATTCGCCACTTTTTAAATATAATTTTTTAAAATGAGTAAAGTTGTTGTTATGACGAACATCACAATAACTGTTACTGTGATACAATTTTTTTTTCTATACAAGGTCAATGTAACATCTTAGTCACTAAAACTCTTTGACGGCATCATCAATTTCATCTATCTGTTCTTTCAGTTTATTCCACTGATCTAGTGATAATGTTATACCTGTTAATATAAAATAAAAAAATAAAGAAATGTGGACTAATTCATACATCCAGGGGGAGTGAATGAGAGAGAGAGAGGGAGAGAGAGAAAGAGGAGTTTTTATGCCTTCAAATTAATGAATTCATTAAAACAAATTTGAAGATGCTCTTTCATACTTTTTTCCCCATCATATGTTTATCCAATAAAAAAATATCATTCATTGCATTAATTTGTAAAAGTGTATCCCTGTTTGAGATGAGGAAGAGCAATAATACCTATGGCACTTTGTAATTTCCTTATATAAACGATATTAAACCCAAACTGAAATTTTTTTTACTTATAGGCTTTTAGGTTATATTGCTATATCAGCTATATTTTTTCTAAATTTTGAGTAAATATTTCCCAATTATGTTCAACATGTACCTAACTTTTGATATATAGATAAAAGAACTGTTGAATTAATACCTTCATGTCTTCAGATGAAATCCATGTTGTCAATCAAATAAAGAAATAATTGAATCAAAAATTTTGTATCTTTATTCTTAAGATTAATTAGTAAAATTACAATATAAGTTAACACTATTTTTTACCAAATTTATCCCACTGCGACATAAAATTCCCAATTGAAAGGGTACAGGAACCTTTCCTAAAATGGGTCTATTAGCCCCTGTCTAAGATGGATTGTGATTTACTTATATAAACTACAGGTGACATTGATGGTTCGAACATCAAATCTTCGAAGTTTTGTACAGGTCCCGATTTTTTCCCTTCATAAACTAAGAAAATTAACTCTCAACCTCTCAAATATAAAAACTTCAAAGTCCTTGAAACTTTGAAGTTGATTTGAAGTCCCAATTTGTATATTCCTTTATATTTCACTCTTGAAATCTCAAAGTTCAAGTAATTATCAGCAAATTTATACAAAAAAAAAGTTAATGACAGAACGACACCAGGATCCTTACTTTGGAGATTAAACAAAAGGTGTTTTGATAACCAGGTGGCAAGTATGCCCTGACCTAATCCAGTAGTAATTGACAAGATTGTTAATTAATTAAGATCTATCAAAACAAAAGAACTGTATAAAGACGTGTCATAGAAAACTACGATTTGGAGTACAAGTGTCACAACCAAGTGGTGTTTTAACAATCAGATCACCCAGTACCGTAGGCTAATGTAACATTGTAGGTCTTTTATGTCAAGGACCATTCATATCCTAATCGGATACAAAGTAAAGAGAATGTAATTACACATTTGTTATGTTTGAAAACTAGATAAGTGGGTTTTTTATGACAAAATATATGCGAATTATGAAAATAAAATCCCAAATATCCCTTATTTTGTTTTGTATTAAGAACATACGTCGGTCGAACTGTCGATTTCTGGAAATTTCAATCCCTCAAACTCTTGAAACCTCTAAGTTTTTAGGTGGACCCGTGGACTTCGAGGTATTGAGAGTCACCTGTATATGAAACTCATATGTTAAATTTCAGACTTTTAATTGATACTGTCATATCATGTGTACTGTATAAGAGACTTTGTGAGTTCCTTATAAATATAAATTATATACATCCCATACCATAAAAAGCCAAATTTCAGACTTTGTATTTTTTATATATTGATTTGATTCCATGCAATTATGCAAACTTTATTAAGTAATTTACTTCATAGGAAATTAAATATTGACCTAATACACTCTACAGTCTGTCAAAGAATAGCTTTGATCAACAGAAAAACAAGTGATCTATTTAAAAACAATGGCTGTCACTTTTACTGGCTCGTAGCACATAACATATTGTTTGTTTGTTGTTTTACATCGCAACAAGAATTTTCCACTAATATGGAGAAGTCACCAACTTTAGGTGAGGTGCCACAAATTTTTACTAATGCAATGGAGTGAGTGTACTTTACTCCTGATGTAAGATGCGACCTCAGCTTTGATTGGAGTTTCATTTTTTATACTAAGTGGTTGGCGACAGAACAGTCACTACCATTTTTTTATGTAACATGGGACCTCAGCTTTAATTAGAGTTTCATTTTTTATACTAAGTGGTTGGCGACGGAACAGTCACTACCATTTTTGAAGTCTTTGTGTGACCCTGGACTTGGAATCAAGCCTGTGACCTCTTGTTTGCCAGTAAAAGACTACCACCACAATCGCTTAAGCATATAACTGTTAATATAAGATATCATCAAAAATTCATCAAAACAGAAATGAAGACACTTCTTTGATAATTTCAATGGAAATTCCACCCCTACTCTTCTGTATCATGGGGTTACAATTATTGTGTACCTTTCTTTCCAGGACGGAGTTCACCATCTGCTTCATAATGTTCTCGAATGCTAACCATAACTTTTCCACGGAACTCACTCACTGTAACGTATCTCATTTTAGAGAGCTGGAATAAACACATTAATATGATATTCTGAGGCATATATTCTTGTTAATGTACAATGATAGGTTTATTGTACTACTAGATTTGACTGCAAATAAAACTGTATATCCCCTTAAAATCTGAACAAATCCAGTTTTAATGGTTTCTAGTTATAACTTCAAATACAGTGGAACCTCGCTATTAATACCACCTATTTGACTGATTCAAAGTGGTCTGATTAGTGAGGTGTTACAGTGGAACCTTGCTATTAAAACCACCTAACTGACTACTCCAAGTGGTCTAATTAGTGAGATGCTACTGTGAAACCTCAGTATTAAGACCATCAATCAGACTGACTCCATGTGGTCTGGTTAGTGAGATGTTACAGTGAAACCTTGCTATTAAAACCACCTAACTGACTACTCCAAGTGGTCTAATTAGTGAGATGCTACTGTGAAACCTCAGTATTAAGACCATCAATCAGACTGACTCCATGTGGTCTGGTTAGTAAGATGTTACAGTGAAACCTAACTATCAAGACCACCTATCTGACTGACTCCATGTGGTCTGATTAGTGAGGTGGTCTCTTAAGTGAAGTTTTGTACTTATTAGATATTTATTAAGAGACTGCAAACTTGTGGTCTGAAATGCCAGGTTGTCTCCTAAGCAAGGAGGTGTTCAGACAAGGTTCCAATGTAGTACATAATATTCCTGTTATGGTATACATGTAGGTTGTACAGATAAAATACATCGCCTCGCACAGATTCCATGTATTACTGAAGCTCTAATACTTTTGTGGCGATAAGTAGTCTGTCACTCCTGTTTCCATCTTATATGGACTCTTTGTATTTGTAAACATCTGCCAATTTACTTTGGTAGACCTACCTATACTCATTTTTGCATAACTGAATTTTCCCGCAATTTACTCATTCACCCCTAAAGATACATATGACTTGGTCTAAATTATTGATTTACAGATCTAGAAGGGTCCACTGATTTTCAGGGGTTGATGAGCTAAAGGTAATGAAGTATTTGACAAAATGATGAATTACTAGTTTTAGTCATATTCAAAATTTACAATCCATCTGAATACATACCTGAAACATGTGTTCAGAACCCTTTGATGCAGAAGCAGGTTTTTTTTCAGGTTTCTTTTCAGGGGTTTTTGCTAACTTCTTCTTCTTCTGTTTTGGCTGATGTAAACAATTAAAATATTTGTATTTAATGCATGGTTATTTTGATGTCAAGATTAAGGATTACATGTAACATTAACTATCAGTTGTTTACTGAAAAATAACCAATGTTGAAGCAACTTTGTATTGTGCAACGTTGATGTTAATCCTTATAATTTAATAACAAGAGGCCCAATGGGCCTTAACAGTCACCTGAGAAAAAATTCCTATCAAGTTTGGTTACAATTAGTCCACTGGTTCTTGAGAAGTCCAAAATGTCTCAAATTTGACAAAAATCTTATATTTTCTGTTTATATTTAGGTGCCTGTGACCTTGACCTTAGACCCAATGACCTTGAAATTTTGTGAAAATGATCCTTAAATAATTCCTAACAACATTCTCATATACAATGTATCTTTGAATACAAAAATGTCCATCAGTTTTGAGTTGTTATGCCATTTAAATAAAACTGTACTCTATGTTATTGAAGTGTCCTCTAGTGGACCATTTACCGTATTTATCAACAGAATTTCAATTTCATTCGCAAACAAAATTTGAAAGTCATCTGATCATTTGTTAATGAGAAAATGTTTTTTTTAAACATGTACTAAGTTTTGGTCCATTTTGGTCCCTTTCGTGGCTTTTATGGCCCCATGGGTCCTAGCTTCTTTTCATTTGCAAACTTTATGCGGCTTCACATTGGGATGCTATATGCCAAGTTTGGTTAAAACCGGTCCACTGGTTCTTGAGAAGAAGTCAAAAATGTGTAAATGTTAACAACGCATGACAGACAATGACAGACAGAAGACGATCGCAATGGGTCACTATGAGCCAAAAAAGTAAAATTAACAAAACTTTGAATACAATTTTAAAATTGTATAACAGTATTTAAGAAATACACCACAAAAACATTTGATGATTAAGCACAATGGCAACAGTCGACGCAGTTCCTCGTGTGACAGCAAAGTAGGTTATACAGATCTAACCTAGAATTTTCATTCAATCAAATAAGGTATTTTACAAAAAATCAAATTATTTACATATAAACAAACCATCAACATTCTTGCGACTTGAGTTTTCCTATATTTTCGCTACAGTACAATAGAGTAGTTTGAGAAATCTTTGTCTCACTACTCTGACATGGTATGGTAATTACATGCATATGTATCATGTAAACAAACCACAGTTTATTGTTAGGAAGTGGAACCTTGTGGTAAGCCTCTTAAGAATAACAAAACTATGAATTGCCGGTATATATAGCTAGTTACAAACAAACATGAGGAAAATAATATCCCATTTGATTATGATCTGGACTGGATAGATTTTAAGGCCAAATCTCAGCAAGTTTCTCAATGATTGAGTACTCGTGATAATAAGATTCCTAAATTCCACGCCACATGTAATGATACAGTCTTTTCAGTTTCCAGAAATCCTCATGTGAAACAACACAAACTACATAGTAAATGCAGTTCTGCAGCAGATTTCAGATGGATTTATACATGTAATTATATTTGTTTAATTTTCAATGATTTTTTATTATTCACATTCTGTTTGCTCAAATGCATATAATTTTAAAATTATAATTCATGTTTGTATTCAACATGGGCCTGTGTACACTTATCATTTTTACTGCCTCCCACCCCTGTAATAAACAAAATTAATGGTTCATACAGCCACATACAACATGGAAAGTGCATGTATTATGTAAAATATATGCTTTTCAACGCTATTTTAAATACGTGAAGAAAATCAGATGAATATATGAATAAATATATCAGGCAACTAAAAGAAATTTTTCCAATCTGTTATGTTACCCGGAATGCTGACATTGACAAAATCAAAACAATATTATAATTGTGAAAAGTATGTGTACATAAAATGGGCATGTAAAATTTTTCTCCTATCGCTTTAAGCTACATGTATCAAGACCTTGCATTGCAAGTCAAAGCAATCAAAAAAGAAACACTGACATCGACAGCAAAGTTCTTTCACATTTTGATAGCAGTCCTCAATATACTGCTTAGAGTTCCACTATACTCTAAAGAGATCCAGCAGTACAGCATCACAAACATGATTTATTTACATGTATACCGGTATTATATTATATTACATAAATGTATAGGTGAAGCGTCTGTATGAAAATTTTTATTTTGTGATGAATTAAACAAGCAAGAAGTAGAATTCAAGTACTCTGAGAAAATACATGTAAATCAAGCATTTCGCTTTATATTCAAGCACTTTTTAAGCGTATTTTTGTTTTCAAGCACTTTTCAAGGACTAACTAATTATATATTCAAGCAATTTTCAAGGTCTCTGTTAAGCCTGAAACTTAACAAGCATGGTATTAGATCTAATTACCTTTCAGCTTGTGTGTTTTATCAGTCTTTGGAAAACTTACAAGTAAAATGAAAAAAAATTTTAAATGAACAATTCCAGATCAAACAGAAAATATTGGACAATTAGGATCAAAATGACATGACTATCATACTGGTGCGGGACCTATTCTTGGACGAAAATCAAGGTTTTTTACCGAATATCTTCAGTTCAACTGATAGAACTGCTTTGAATTTTGTATCACAATAGGTTACATATATATGCAATATAATTTGATAAGTTTTGGTGGAAAATATGAAACAAAAATGAATTTAGCCCATTTCAAAAACCCAACCTGAATGCCGTAATAGTGATGCAGGAGGACCTATTGTCGGACAGTAGTTGTATTTACGTTGAGCTGGTGACGTCACTTCCCTCCAGCTTGTGTTGTATAATAGAGTATACAGTATGATAGAAAGATGAGCAATTACAATGTTGTAGTGGAATTATTAATCATAATTTTTGTAAAATGTTTCAATCAATGTTTAAAGTCAGACGATGTATTAAAAATATCTAAATCTTGCTCATTTACATGCAAAGAGAAGTGTCCAACAATAGGCACCGTCCGAGAATAGGTCCCGCACCAGTATATATATAAGCAGTCTTTTTTGTTGGTAATTATAATGCAATGTCTAGTTGCATGATGTCTATGTTACAAAATGTACTTATAATTATATATCAATCCATCAATCTATGGTGTATGCACATGCATATAAATTATATAGATCTACTTCGTCATTTTAGTAAATGATAATAACAGAGTAATGAGTGGGCACATTCATTTATAAGAGAAGAAGTGCTGGCATATTTCACTAAACTTTTACAACATTATCCATGAACAGCCTACCTCAGCATCTGAATCAGAATCAGATGATATAAATTCTTTTGATTTTGGCATCTGAAAAATAGAAAAATACTTACAATGAATGGCAAAACAAGACGTATATCTAAATTTCTAGTAATTTTATTCTCCAAATATCTATTTAAGATAAGCTAAAAAGTTAGAATAATATATAACAACATGAAACGTATATGTAATGTGATTTTCATGTTTTTTTAAAAGATTTATTTGGGCTACTTGCATTTATTTGTTTGAGTTCAGTATGGGGATGTTTATGTATTGTGTAAGATCCCTACTGCAGTATATGTGTTATTCTTTAAGCCCCTGTTGATAATAACAAAGGCCTATTTACATGCACTGACTACATAAGTAACACTAGTCTTGGCAGTACTTGTGTTTCCGACTTTGTTAGTTGTAGACCCTACTCACATGCACTTGTACTGTGTAGGGAACAATCTGTAATTTTCGACACCCACTGATAAAAACAATGCCTGTGACCCTAGTACTGTAGAGTACTGTTGACGAAGATGCCACATAGGATTAAGGACCTTTTGTAAAACGGGCCCACTGGTCCCTGGTCAGTGGCAGTACTGTACAACAGTACAGTACTATTTTTATAGGCCTACTACTGTACTACATCTGCTGTACTGTAGAAAATTGAAGAATATTCAGCTATCATTTTTAGTCATTGCTGGATAGCCTTTCCCTTTAAGTTTTTATTAAAATTTCATGAATTATCTTTTAAAGATGACAAAATATCAAATCATTGGTCAGCATAAGAAAGAGTAACAAAGCTTTGTTTACCTTGATTTTTCCGCTTCTTGTTTGTTAGGTCTACTGAGTTAAAAGGATGCGTCTATTCACCCAAACGAACCCTAAATCACTCAAGTTGAACATAAATTGATGCAGAATTATTTTATTTTATTGCGAATAAAACATTAGTAAATTAGAATTAGCAAAACAAATTATTTAAATATAAAAAGTGTTTTATTACAAATTATTTGTAAATTTAAAAAATATATATTCTTTTTCATATTTGGAAAAGTAGATGAGTCTGTTTATATAAATGTACATGTATATTAGTAATTTAACTTTCCTTCAGAAAAAGCCAATATTATTACCCACGTGTATTTTTCCTTTGGATTGGTAGGGATTCATTTGAGCTCTACCGGGGTAAATCTGGTCCCGATGGGTCAAGTGAATAAATAGATACACCGGAGTTAAAAGGGTACGTCTAATAGCCCTGCATGTAGCGATTGTTTAGAACTGCCAGCGATATATTAGCTTTATATATCACTGGAACTGCAAACCACCAGCATGACTATAAAGGTGTTCTGTACAATAGGCTAATAGTTTACAGTAATACCCTGAAAGAACTCATATTGGTTACTTTTATATCTCATATGTATGAGGTATGTATAGAGATTTATTGGCAGAGTTAATATATATTTCCAGCGATATATAATATTAGCTTTATATATCGCTGATATTTCTACTTCGAAAGAAGATAATATAATTTTGTATTTTTGATCACTTACATTTAAAGGGGCATTTATGGCATAAGCTGTGTTTACCAAAACAAACTATTTTTTCTACTTTACTACTATGGATATATCTTATATTCCTATATAATTTGTGAAAATAAGGTCACTCAGGTCCAGTGTGGTCTTCTTAATATACAAACAATAAGGTTGAGTTAATCAATTGCAACTGAGAAGGTTTTCACAAAATATCAAGGAATTTAAGAATTTTAATCCTTTTTGGTATTGTATATCACTCTAAGACGTAAAAAAAAAATACAAAAAAAAAAATACAAAAAACAGAAAAAAACACACAGCTAATTCCCCTTTCAGAGATAACTGTCAGTGTGGGAATCAGCCATTTTTATCCCAAGACAGTATACAATGTTCGTCAGTGTACTTCAAAATCAGGCATTTTAAAATAGAAGACATATTCTAAGATACTTTGAGAAGAATGATCCATCATATGGAAATAATCACAAGTGGAATTAGGTGTCATGGAGGAGTAAGCATCTACTCTTGGGCGGCCACAACCGCCGTGAGTCCACAATTAAATGCAAATGAAATAGTTGAGGAATAAATCCTCGTCACAGTTGGTAAAGAAAATTCAACAACCACTTTCTACAATTAAAAATTTCATTCAGTGAAACAATGTAATTGCAAATAAGGTCATTGAACTAAATGTCAAAATAAAAGCCAAACCTAACTTTTTTTGTGAATAAAGGAACAGGCTGGCTAATAAAGCAACACAATTGTTTCGTATTGGAATACCAACGATTTGCTGAAAAACAAGGTCTCCAAGCACTATATATATATATATATATATATATATATATATATATATATATATATATATATATATATATATATATATATATATATATAAATACATATATTGTGTCTATTAGAAATTCCAGAATCTCTTTATATCGACTTCATTGTTCTATTATGTTGAATCTGAGTGGTAATGAGCGAAAAAAGTATCATAATAACCAATGACTTGGGATTTAAATTTCCGGATACAACCTTTTAATGAAAAAAAAACAACAACAACAACAGTCGATGATACCAAAATTATTTTTTATTTTTATGCTAAAGTATCCATATCTTATTCACACCGCTTCTGTAATAAGGAACTGTGCAGTATTGCTAATGTTTTTCGTTTACGGCTGTCTGTATTTTGGAAATGAATATAAACATTTTTCTAAAAAGTTTTCAAAACACCAGCCATTCCAAATACGCAACTGATTCCCTATACCGATCCTTCCATTCGACTATGGTGCTCTTGAGCGAATTCGAGACGTGTTGAATGTTTTCTGTCGGAACGGGCGAAAATATTCAGGAGCGAAAATTTCCATGTGTATAGTATAGACATGTATATTTACATATCGACTGCAGTTCTAGATCTAGAGCGATATATTGCATATGTCAGTATTTGCAGTCACGTGTCTCTAGTGTTAACAGCATTACTTTTCAACGTAAGAATACGTGTACATGAATGAATCAATAAAGAATAGAATATCAATGTTTATTTCTTATAGAAATGTATATAATTGGACCAGAACCACAGACCATAGAAATTAAAGTTCGCTTCGTAGTTATAATTGTAACTTAAACAGATAGTTAGGCCTTGTGCAACTTTGTCAAGCATGTTTGATAAACTGGTCGATTTGTTTGCCTTCACCGGACATTCCTGTCAGAAACAATTCGTCACTCGCATACCGTGAAATCAGACCGTGTGAAGTCACGTACGAATCACTCAGTAAGTCATCATGGTTCCCAGCTGATTGGTAAAAAATGTCAAATAGAATGGCTACTTTCAGTTGTCATGAACGAATATTAGCTGTCGCCCTCGGCTACGGCCGCGGTCATTTAACTTTTCTGACCAAGCGATCCAATATAAAATAATCTCGATTCAAATTTGACAATAAGTATTAAAAAATTCCCATTTCGGTAGTTTCTATCAAAATGATATGAAAATAAGAAAATAAACCGTAGTTTCATTTAGTATTTCCGGAAGGAAAAGGGAACTACTTCTTGTCTCAAACCGCTGTTTAGCTGTTACATCATATGAAAAACTCCCACCACAAAGTCAATTTTGTATCCAGCTGACTACAGTTTCAGAGAAAATGGCAATGTATATATAAATATAAGGATTGTTTTTTTTTTTTGTAATAGCATGGAATATATATGTAAAAAATTCTGTGCAGCAATAATGCATATATTGATTTTTTTTCATGATCCATTGCATATATATATTCCATGCTATTTCAAAACAAGAGGCACATAGGCCTTAACGGTCACCTGAGTATGCACATTTTTTGGTCTTTAGAAATCATTGTTTCAACTATGTGCTCTTTATACTTCAATAAGATGAAGGATATATTGATTTAACTATCATACAATCCTTTCATAAGATAGTAAGTCTAATCATATAACAGTGAGATGTGGTTTTGGTATATCCGGATTAGATACACAAAAACAAAAACATCAATCACTTTTTGTGCCTTACTGACCAAATTGTTCACAAATTTCACAATTTCTAATCATGCATTCAGTCTTCATAATTCACAAAGGTGAAGATTATGGACTATAAAATTATGTTTATTTCCACAATATATCCATTTTGGTATTGTCTTGCCCAAACCACCACCATTTTTTCATGTAACCCAGTCCATCTGGGTGATCAGAGAAACTTTAGTTTCACCAAACATCAACAAAATTGTAATATACAACTTGTCCAGTCATGAGGAGCACGAAAATGCATGTTTAGTGGTAAGGTTCACATTCAGATGATTTATAATTTCTAAAATAAGGGGTAGGGAATGGCCCTTGACACACTCAGAATTTCACCCTAAAGTATGTCTTGTCTTAGGTAATAAAAATATATGGTTTAGGGGTGAGGATCTCAATGGATTTTGAAAACTGAGATTTTGAAATTAAGAGACGAGGAATGACCCCAGGGACCACCCCTAAATATCACTCCACAACTTTTCTTGTCAAGAGTAATAAGAAAATAAATGATTTAGGGGTGGGAATTTCAACAATTTTTTCAGATTATTGAAGATTTCTGAAATAAGAGGGCAGTTTTTCAGATAATTGAATATTTCTGAAATTATGGGGTGGGGAATGGACAGAGATTCCCCAAAATACCTCCATACAACTTTGTCTTGTCATGGGTAACAAGAAAATATATGGTTTAGGATTGGGAAGCTAAAATATTCATGACATAATTGAATATTTCTGAAATAAGGGTATGTAACCATGGGGATCACAAAATATCACCATAAAGCTTGTCTTGTCATGAGGAATAAGAAAATATATGGTTTAGGGGTGGGGATCATAACATGTTTTGAGATAATTGAAGATTTCCGAACTAATGGGGTCGGGAATGCCCCTTGAGATCCTAAAAATATTACCATAAAATTCGTCTTGTCATGAGGAATAAGAAAATATGTGGTTTAGGGAAGGGAACAACAACTGTTTTTGAGATAATTGAAGATATCTGAAAAACAAGAGATCCAAGAGGGATCTTGGCACCCACCATCGAATGTTCTTCATCTGATCTATGACAAACTGTTATATTTTTATTTTGTGACTCAACAATGTATTTGAACTAAAACCTAAAGATCTGTCATATGCTTTCTCACAAGATTATAATAATATAAATCGCTATAATCCAAGATAGCTTAACCATACCTGTCAACTTCTAAAAGTGAAAATGCTGGTCGTGACCTGCATTGAGTAAAACTAACATTACACATAATAATTTATCTCGCTAGGCCCTGGTTTGATATCAAATATTTCAGACATGTGGCAGTACTCCACATACACTATTGAATGTGTTTTCCCATAATAATCAATAATATATATAGTTAAACAGAGGGGCTGTGAAGGGTTTTTAAGTTATAAGTAAAAATATAAATTTCAAGGGGTGGGGAAGGACCCCCATATGACCCAATGATCATACACCAATGAATGTGTCTTCCCATAACAAATAAGAAATACATGTCTCAGTGGTAGACAATATAAATGATTTCCAAGAAATACATAATAAACTTTAATTGTCAAAATCCAAGATGGCAACCTGACAGCCATTTTTTGATCCGACACACCTGAAAATGTATACTCCACAACTAAACCTCAAGGAGAAACTCAACTATTTATGAGATAATTGAATATTTCTGAAATAAGGGGGTGAGGATGACCCAGAGGACCCCCAAAATCTCACATAAAACTTTTCTTGTCATGAGGAATAAGAAAAAATATCGTTTGAAATAATTGAAGATTTCTGAAATAACGGGATGGGGAATGTCCCTGGGGATCCCCAAAATATCACCGTAAAACATGTCTTGTCATGCAGAATAAGAAAATATATGGTTTAGGGGTTGGATCTCAACGGGTTTTGGGATAATTGAAGATTTCATAAATAACGGAGTGGGGAATGGCCCTGGGGATCCCCAAAATGTCACCATTAAACTTGTTTTCTCATGAGGAAAAAGATATATATGGTTCAGGGGTGGGGACCTCAACGGTTTTTGAGATAATTTAAGATTTCTGAAAGGGGGTGAGGAATGACCCTGGGGACCTCCAAATACCACAATACAACTCGTTTTGTCATGGGTAATAAAAAATATATGGTGTAGGGGTAGAAAATTCAACTATATACGAGATAATTGAATGTTTCTGAAATAAGGGGGTGGGGATGTCCCAGAGAACCCTCCAAAATATCACCGTTAAACTTGTCTTTTCATGAGGAATAAGAAAATATATGGTTTAGGTTTGGGGACCGCAACGGTTTTTGAAATAATTGAAGATTTCTGAAAAAACGGGATGGTGGATGACCCTGGGAATGCCCAGTATATCACCATGAAACTTGTCTTGTCATAAGGAATAAGAAAATATATTGTTTAGGGATGGGGACCTCAACAGTTTTGAGATAATTGAACATTTCTGAAAAACGGGATGGGGAATGACCCTATTGTTTAGGGGAGGGGATCTCAACGTTGTTTTTGTTTTTTGTTTTTTGTTTTTTTAGATAATTGAATATTTATGTAATAAAGGGGTGGGGAAGAAATAAGAAAGTATATGGTTTAGGGGATATCAACTATTTTTTAGACAATTGAATATTTCTGAAATAAGGGGGTGGGGATAACCCCTGGGACCTCCAGACTTTTCCAGGACGATTAGTCTTGCCATGAGGAATCACAAAATATATGCTTTAGGGGTGGGGATTTCAACTACTTTTGAGATAAAGGAAGAATTCTGAAATGAGAGGGGTGGGGAATGACCCTGGAGATAAAGCCTTATATGGCAATGAGCCCCTTGCATCATGTCATCCAAAAATATTTGGTTTGAAGTACAGTGTAATGATTTTTATCAGTTAAAATGCGAGTAAAAATGTAATGTTATATTTTCATATATGTTGGTATAGTAAACCCAACCCAGCCTCTAAAAATATACCTTAGATCCCCCTTATCCCCAAACTGAAAACTTCTTGCACAACTAGTGATATAGACCTACAATACCCTGAAGATCCATGGACTTTCAATCCGTAGTTCCTGAGAAACGCTTAAGTAGGGAAGATTTTCTAACATTAAGTACATTTTACTATATAGTAAATTTAGCTCCACCCTAGAGGCAGAACCCATGCACTTAGGGTAATGAATATTACAATATTGGTAGAGGACATCATGCTCTTTCTAACCATATATTCAGTTTTCCTGTAAGATGTGCAGGAGGTGAGAATAAGACTTTTGAAGGTTTGGCTATTTTACTATATAGTGTATATAGTCCTGCCCTAGTGGCAGAACCCATACCCTCGGTCATGAATTTTGTAATTTTAGTAGATCAACTCTAGGACATTACAATCATATAAAGCATTTGTTTCAGTAAGGTACACCAGTAGAGAAGAAGATTTTTAAAAATTACCCTATTTTTCATGTTTTTATCCCCTCCCTAGGGCCCCTTGGGGTGGGGACCATACATTTTGCAATTTTCATGCCCCTTAAGGTATTGATGTGACCAAGTTTGGTTGGAATCGTTCCAGAGGTCTTGAGAAGAAGCTGAAAATGTGAAAAAGTTAACGGAATACGCACGACGACAAAACACGATCGCAATAGGTCACCATGAGCTTTGCTCAGGTGACCTATAAATGAAAAAAATCCTTAATTATTATTCACACCACCAACATTCAAAAACAAAGATTTTGTGGTTATCATTATGTCCACATATTTATCACTGAATTGGTAATAAAAATAGGTTGTCAGAAAATATTCAATTAAACTAACAACAACAAAAATAACGAAAATCTATTAATTTAACAAAGATTGCTTCTCAAAAAGATAAGGTAGGGACATCTAACACAGAATATTACAATCAAAATTCAAAAAATTTGTGGAAAGCAGTAATTACATATTTCTTCAGTTAAGACCCTTGAATAGATTAATAGTATTGTAATCAATATTCGAATACCAGAAATAATGATTCAGAATTAATGCGCCAAATACACGACATCTCATCTTACTAAAATTGAATCCTTTTACACCTGGTCCCATTCCGTTTGGCATTCGTAATTGTTTTTCGTGTTCATACCGTTGTTATATCTACCTTTTCACTAAGCTGGACCTTTTCACTGAAATCGAACCCATGGGCATTTGCGACAAGTGCGATATGCTAACAGGGGGTGCTCGCTCATTCCGGACACCTGCTGCCATCCCTTTTGGGATTATCAATTGATATCCGTGTTAAGACCGTTGTTATATATAAAACATCTCAGATACCCAAGTATAAATCTTTAGGATGTCCAGGACACAGATACAAATTCGGAAAAATGAACAAACACGGACCTCTGGAAACCAAGAGGTGGGATCAGGTGCCATGGAGGAGTAAGCATCCCCTGTCGAACGGTCACACCCGCCGCGAGTCTACCGCCAACGTAAAGGCAACTCAACATTTCACCCAGTAAAACAGTAATCGCAAACAAGACTATTATACCGACCGTAAAATTTGCGGAACGTTGACATCAAACGCGGTTTTCGATATCCCTGTGTCAATAATTTGTCAGTGAGTAGTTTAAATCTGTATCTCAAATGTATCTGTATCTGGCATATAGGATCATTCGTGAAATATAAACTCCATGTGCGGGTGACTGTGGGATATTACTACTTAAATGTGGAAAATTTACGACGGGAAAGCCGAAATCGTCGCGTTTGTCGTATAGCTTAGTCGCCAATTTCTCGTCTGTGTCAATAGTAAGTAAAATGTCTAAATATGAAGCTTGTGTACTTGATTCTGTTGTATCTTTAATTTCTAGTTCGCTGTGATAGGTCGCATTGACATATGTATGAAAATTGTCATTATTAAATGACAAGACTTCGTCGATATATCTAAATGTGAAATTAAAGGACACAGCTAGCTTTTTCTTCTTTTGATTCAGCAGTTTCTGAATAAAGTCTGCTTCGTATGAATAAAGAAAGTTTGTGGTATTCTAATGGACGTGGAATTTGTGGTATTCTAATGGACGTGGAATTTGTGGTATTCTAATGGACTTGGAATTTGTGGTATTCTAATGGACGTGGAATTTGTGGTATTCTAATGGACGTGGAATTTGTGGTATTCTAATGGACTTGGAATTTGTGGTATTCTAATGGACGTGGAATTTGTGGTATTCTAATGGACTTGGAATTTGTGGTATTCTAATGGACTTCGAGTTTTGAGAACTCTTATGGACTTGGCGTTTGTAGTACTCTGATGGACTTGGGGTTTGCAGTACTCTAATGGACTTTGTGTTTGGAGTACTCTAATTGGCTTGGAATTTTGAGTAGTCTAATGGGCTTGGAGTTTGTCGTATTTAAATGAACTTGGAGTTTGTTGTATTCTAATGGACTTGGAGTCTGTCGTACTCTAATGGACTTGGAATTTGTCGTACTCTAATGGATTTTGGGTCTGGAGTACACCAATGGACTTGGTGTTTGGGGTACTCTAATGGATTTGGAGTTTGGAGTATACATTGGCACTTCTTCATTTTACTCAACTCCGAAAGCTGTTATACATTAAACATATAGCAAAAACAAAACACAAGAAGATGATGGAGACTAGTTTAACAAAATGATGGAGTTATATAATGTCATTTCATAAAATGGTGGAGTTATATAATGTCATTTCATAAAATGATGGAGTTATATAATGTCATTTCATAAAATGGTGGAGTTATATAATGTCATTTCATAAAATGATGGAGTTATATAATGTCATTTCATAAAATGGTGGAGTTATATAATGTCATTTCATAAAATGGTGGAGTTATATAATGTCATTTCATAAAATGATGGAGTACTCTAATGGATTTTGGGTCAGGAGTACACCAATGGACTTGGTGTTTATTTTGGGGTTTACTCCTAATGGTAATTTGGAGTTTGGAGTTTACATTGGCACTTCTTCATTTTACTCAACTCCGAAAGCTGTTATACATTAAACATATAGCAAAAAACAAAACACCAAGAAGATGATTTATAATGTCATTTCATAAAATGATGGAGTTATATAATGTCATTTCATAAAATGGTGGAGTTATTAATAATGTCATTTCATAAAATGGTGGAGTTATATAATGTCATTTCATAAAATGATGGAGTTATATAATGTCATTTCTTAAAATAGTGGAGTTATATAATGTCATTTCATAAAATGGTGGATTATATAATGTCATTTCATAAAATGATGGAGTTAAATAATGTCATTTCATAAAATGATGGAGTCATATAATGTCATTTCTTAAAATGGTGGAGTTATATAGTGTCATTTCATAAAATGGTGGAGTTATATAATGTCATTTCATCAAATCTTTACCTGTGTATTTGAATTATTAAATATTGTATTGTATTGTATTGTTTATTGACATACGATGAGATAATTTACAAAAGCAGTTGTAAAAAGTACAAAAACTGTAGATCACATACATTTCAATATCACATAATTGACCATTGGAATATGTATAAGTAATACTAGAATATACAAACTAAAATATACATTGTATATATGCTATTTCTTGAGTGTAAATTATTTTATATTTAAAAACGAGTAATATTTCCTAAGATTACAAAGTTATGTAGTGTTTGTAAGTTTTGTACCGGTATGTAAGCATGGCAATAACATATTTGCATATTATTTGTTTTTAAATATTCTTTAAAATGCCATCAAACTCATGGCTTTTACCATGTTTTAGACCTTTGATATAGCTCTCAGAATCCCATCTTCTGTAGTATTGGCATTGACTCTTTTTAGTCTAATCTCTGCAATCTAAAATTATTGTCTTGTGGTGTCTTGCAGACATTAAAATCAAATAAAGCTTTCTTGAATTTATTATACAAAATTTTAAACAAATCATTAAATAATGGCTTATGATTTGAAATTTTATTAGTATCAAACGTTTTTCTTAAACAATCATGCTTGTCTTAAGACTTTTTTATCAGTGTGAAAGTCAGACATTATTGAACTTATTTTATGTATAAAAGAAGAGATACAACTTTTTATGCCATTTTCAGTCGTGACATCATTCTATGAATACTATGAATATAATTTTGAATAGAGAAGTACCAAAATAATCGAAACTCCAAGTCCATTGGAATACGACACATTAGATATATAACTGGTCTCAATATGAAGAACAATTGCGAATCGCAAACGAAATGGGACCAGGTAACATGAATTAGTGTTTTGATCTAGGGCCGTGGCAATACATAATTTGCAGATATTTGCCTAATTTATTTAATTCCATTCTATTTCTTGTTGATAGCAATTTAACAGTTTAGCAGTTTAAAAACAAAAGGTTGATGCTAATAGTATGGTTTGATGAATTTCTTTCTAATATCAGAATAACATGAACAGACTCATATGAAATGATATTCGTGGTCAATAACAGTTGTTACAAATTGGATTTAATCCTGAAATGATTGACCCTCTAAATTAATGTACCTCTGAACTTCGATATTAAGGGCGTTGACACAATATTTACAGGTTATTTTCATGTATTTATGCGTAAATTGTGTTTTACAAATAAAATTTACCACATATATTATTCATTGGTAATTAAACCATTTAGATGAAATTGTAAAATGATTTCAAGTTCACATGCATTTTGCTTGATACAGTTTTTACCTTTCGCTCAAATCTAATAAAAAACAATTTATCGTTAAACATTCTGAAATTACAGGAAGTCAGCAGAACCAAAATGTATCAAATATCTCTTATAATAATCGTATAATGATAGTTATCTCATATAGAGCTATGTCTAACCATCCACACAGTCATAAAACAATGCGTTAAAGGGGCATTAACTGTGTTTACCCCAAAACTTTCGATTCTTTCTACTTTCACTACTTGTACTTGATGTACAATAACAAATAAGAAATATGTATAGGCAAACAATTTTATATTCCTATGTATTTTGTGAAAATAAGGTAAGCAAATGGAAAGACCCCACCTCTTGAATGCAAGAGGTCTGTGTTTGTTCATTTGTTACCAGATTTATACCTATATACTGGGAATCCTTAAGATTTATACTTTGGTATCCGAGATTTTTTATATATTAAAACATAGCCGATGGGCCTTTTAATCATGATGTTAAAATGCTATTTACACAAACAAGGTGTTTCAACCAATAGTCTATGATACTACATACTCTATATAAACGAGGTACATAGGTTATCTTCCTTCTAAGTTCCTAATACAAAATATTATATATTATGTACTGTTCTTTTGTGTACTGAAAACAAACGTTTTAAGAAAAATCAGTTTGTATGTTTCCAACATATCATCTTTTAATACTTATATATTTTACAATAGGCAGATGTAATTCTATTCTTTGAATGTGTAAACATTCCAGAAGGACGTGTGAAAGAGTTTCCTTTTCACCTTTACAGCCATCAGATGCATGAAATGCCGACTACCGTTTGATAAAATTGTTTCTTTAGAAAATCAAAATCGTAAATTGTCTTTTGACATTGTCAGCAACGAAAACTGTTGAATAATGGTAAGGTACCCAGGTGCAAGTCTGTCCGCGAAGGATAAATTACATTTCATGGAACTGACTGGTATTCACCTGTCTGTTCCAGTTAATGGGATGGGCGTGTGTGATAATGTGAGGCACATCCGGTTTCTGTAAAATACCAGTTTGTCTATTTAACAGATTAGGAGTGAACAGGTGAACAATTTTATTTTCTCCGTTTTTATTCCGTTTATACTGTAGGTAATATTTGAAAGGTAGCTCATATTTTAGGAAAATAGAATAAGGGATAGAAGTATTGAAATGATGTCCAAAACAGTAGCGGGTGATAAATAGGAATACCAATAATCGGTTGAACATATTTTTGTTTTTTTCACTGGACAAAATTCGCACAATAAGATTACATTCAAGGAAAACTATTTGATATTTCAGCAGGCAAACAGTTATGACAAAAAAGTGACTTCGAGTATCAGAAAATATGGGTATACAAACAATTTGTACTTGGATCATTGCTTTCCAAATATCGGGTATATTTGGAAGTCATTTCCGTGGAGGATCAATTATGTGGACACCCGGAAACAAGGAAAATGAGGTAACCATTTGAGAGAGAGAGAGAGAGAGAGAGAGAGAGAGAGAGAGAGAGAGAGAGACAGAGACAGAGACAGAGAGACAGACAGAGAGACAGACAGAGAGAGTTTGTGAATGAAGACGCAAATATATTTAAATATAGCCAAATATTTTATTCCAGGTACTACAGGAGCTTATCACCGAAGACACTGATGCCCACGACCTTTGGAAAAGAACAAAAGACACGTTCACAGAAACATGCCAGGAAGTGCTTGGGCCAAAGAAGAAACAACACAAAGACTGGATCTCAGTGGACACCCTTCAGAAGATCCAAACCAGAAGACTCAAGAAAGAAGCAGTCAACTCGAGCCGCACAAGAGCAAGCAAAGCGGCAACACAAGCAGAGTACATACAGGCCCACAAGGAAGTGAAGAGGAATTTGAAGAAGGACAAAAGAGACTATATAGACGGCCTGGCGGAAGAAGCAGAAGAAGCAGCTTATCACGGTAATATGAAAGAACTGTATATGATAACCAAGAAGCTTGCAGGCAAGTACTGCAGACCAGAACGACCAGTCAAAGACAAGCAGGGACAAACCATCACAGACTCAGAACAACAGCTTGAGAGATGGGCGGAACACTTTGAGGAACTTCTCAACAGACCAGCACCTGAGAACCCTCCAAACATTGCTGAAGCAGATACCAACATTGAAATAAACTGCGATCCACCAACAAGAGACGAGATCATCCGTGCCATCAAGAAGATGAAGAACGGCAAGGCAGCTGGCCCAGATGGAATTCCGGCAGAAGCCCTCAAGACGGACGTAAAGACAACAGCCGACATGCTACTACCGCTCTTTGAAAAGATCTGGGAACAGGAAGAAATACCAACAGACTGGAAAGATGGACACATCATCAAGCTGCCAAAGAAGGGAGACCTCAGCAGCTGTGAGAACTACAGAGGCATCACACTCCAGTCAGTGCCAGGGAAAGTGTTCAACAGGATCCTGTTAGAAAGGATGAGGGACGCAGTGGACGTCAGGCTCCGGGACCACCAGGCGGGCTTCAGGCAGGACAGATCCTGTACCGACCAGATCGCCACGCTACGTATCATTGTCGAGCAGTCCCTGGAGTGGAATTCCCCGCTGTACATCAACTTCGTGGACTTCCGCAAGGCTTTTGACAGTCTCCATCGTGACACCCTGTGGCAGCTCCTCCGACACTACGGGATCCCAGCCAAACTGACACGAATCATCAAGGAGTCGTACGAGGGGATGGCTTGTCAGGTCGTTCATGGAGGCCAGTTAACACGTCGCTTCGATGTAAGGACCGGCGTACGTCAAGGATGCCTTCTGTCGCCGTTCCTGTTCCTCATCACCATCGACTGGGTGATGAAGCGGACGACAGATGGACAGAGGAACGGCATCCAATGGACCCTCTGGACTCAGCTAGACGATTTAGACTTCGCCGACGACCTCGCTCTGCTCTCCCACAATCGACAACAGATGCAGAACAAGACCTCAAGCCTGGCCTCCCACTCCTCCCAAGTTGGCCTTCACATCCATCCTGACAAGACCAAGATAATGAAGATCAACGCCTCCAGCTCAGAGGCAGTGAAGTTGCGAGACAACAACTTGGAAGAGGTCAAGTCCTTCACGTACCTTGGGAGCGTGATCAACCAGCAGGGAGGAACAGATGCAGATGTGAAGACCCGCATCGGAAAGGCAAGAGCATCTTACAAAGCCCTGAAGAACATCTGGCGGTCTCACCTCATCTCATCTTGCACCAAAATCCGCCTGTTCAATTCCAACGTCAAATCAGTATTGTTGTATGGGGCAGAGACATGGCGAACAACAAAGACCACCATCAAAAAGGTGCAAACGTTCATAAATTCCTGCCTACGTGGAATACTGAAGATCCACTGGCCAGTTACCATCAGCAACACAGATCTCTGGGAGAGAACCAACCAGATGCCAGCAGAAGAAGAGATCAGAAGAAGAAGATGGCGATGGATTTGGACATACCCTGAGAAAACCACTGACCAACATCACCCGCCAAGCCCTGACCTGGAACCCCCAGGGGAAGAGAAAGAGAGGCCGGCCCAAGAACTCATGGAGATGGCGGGTGGTTGTGGATGGCCTATGCCCCTCTAGGGGCTCAAGGCCTAAGTAAGTAAGTAAGTAAATATTTTATTTACAATCAAAACAGACATCAATCGTGACAACCTTTATATTTCAAAGAATGAAAATACCCTAACCATGGAGATCATCAGAAATTTATAACTGATATGACTGATTAATAAGTTGCTCAATTTTGTCATATATAATTAATTATGATAATAATTTTACACCGATAAAGAAACAACTTTCGTTTAAAAAACAATACTTCGGAAATACCTTTACCACTTAAACATCTTTTGAACATTTTCTGTTTAATATCAAATTTAGCTTGCCATAAAGTTTAATCAAAGCAACTTAGCCTGATTTAAGATTTGTTTAGACTTGTAAATGATGTGTTGGTTCTCGATCAGGTTGTTTATCATGAACAAGTTATTTTGGTTCTCCGAAAACCTCATTCTCTGTATCTCCTAAAGGATTTTTGAAGTTTTTTCGCTATTTTACTAAATTGAGTCAACACTAACAGGACAAGATCTATCTGTGTTTAAAATTTCGGAAGAATCTAATACATTAATTTTGAGTTATGACCATTGAAATGTCTATTTTTAGAGATTTTCATTGTCTTTGGCTATTATCTCCAAAACTGTAATAGCTAGCAATATAAATGAATAGTAATTGCAAATATGATCATTAACACAAGATCCATGTATTCAGAAAATTTCTGAAAAATCTGACCTCCTGTTTTGGAGGTTATGCCCCTTAAAATGTTGATTTTTAGCGATTTTCATAGTTTTGGATATTATCCCCAAAACTATAATAGCTATATTTAAAAGTATAAATCGAAAATGTGATCAATAACACAAGATCCGTGTATTCTGAAAAATATGAATTCCTGTTTTTGAGTTATTGCCCTTACTTTTTAATAATTAGCTATTTTCTATGACTGACCCCAAATTGTGTTGCAGATTAACCTTTGCCCTGGAATATGAATTATATTCAGTATATGTACTTTCATTTCCAGCAGTTTTACTGAGCATATACTCTGCTCAATCTTTTTTATGGGGTTTCAAACGGTGTTTTCTGGTGGATTGATTAAAAAATCTTTTCAAGCAGTTTTGTGTAGTACATGCTCCTCATTCACAATTTGGCAATTTTCTCTAATTTTTGCTTTATGTGCTGACAATTATGAGAAAAAGAAAAGTATATCATGAAGGAAATCTACTTAAGTTTCCATGTGCCCAAAACCATATCATGACCCTTTTACAGTAGAAATGTCAAATTGAAAGAGTTTGTCATTTTTGTCATATATCTGCAAACAGTATTTTTTTATTATATAACGGAACTGTAGATTAAACTTTGAAGTTTGGGGGCCCCTTAATTAAGCCAAACTTTACAGGAATGATGTATGGAAGGCTCTTTTCAACAGAGAATAAAATTTCTCGAACATGCACGTTGATTTTACGGGCATTTTATCACCAATACCTATGACCAATTATGTTTTACTGTCGGTAGTCATTTGTGTGGTTATGATATAGGTTCATATGGGGTTTTGTATTCTTTTTTTTTTTGTCGCTTTAAAATTTGGTAAAAAGCCTTTGGTTTGTTTCAAGGGGACTATTACATATAATCCTTGTGATTTTGACTCAGCCGATTATCAGCATATCTCAGTTAAACAATTCAATACTGCTCATTTTCGTTTGAACGAATTTTATTGGTGACTTCAGCAAAGCCACTGCTGTCAGTTGGCATTTATGGCATAATGAATGGCAACTGAACAAAGGCAAATTCAAGCATGTTAGCGCTTCATAATAAAATCGCTTTGTATAATTGAGATTTACAAGCTCATGAATGCCAACCAACTGACACCAGTTTAATGCATATATCTTCTTATTTTTTTAAGTTTTCCGACCTTACTTTTTCATTTTTTAAAACTGAAATTCAAATTTCTATATAGAATGCGCATCCATTCTTTTACGCGCAGTTACTGGAACAGCCGTTTACAGTTATGAGATGATGCAAATTTTATTTATAATGCTTATATAGTGTCTATGCCTTCAGATGGTAGATATACACACATGAATTGCGGTTTGATTAAAGGTAGGCGAAAGAAAAGCATGGTTTATGGTCAGAATATACCCTTTAACAGAATCTTACATGCGTATGGAGCTGATGAGAAATCGTTATCCGAGTTGCAATTACATGGTTGTCCAATCAGAGGGTTTCACGAAGATTGAAATTTCAGTATCTCACCGGGAGGGTTGACATTTTCCTTTCCACTTCACACACCTATGTTTAAATATTTTTCGCCTATGCATCAATTACACGTAAATAAAATCGAACGCAACGTTTAATGCACTGTATTATCGTCACATAGAAGTCCACTTTATGTAACTATCTATATTGTGACGTCATAGCGCGTGTAGTTTGTCTACACCCTTGGCTTGATAAAACGGTATATTGATTGAATATTACATGGGTGTGTTGAGTGGATAACGACATCTCCACCCGAGTTGTAAAATCTGTTTGCCCACTCTGAGGGTCTCTCTCTTTTAAAAAGATGTTTATATAGATCTACACAAATCTACACAAATAACTTTTCATAGTAGAAGTAAGAAATTGTGCTGTGACATTATAATTTTCACCTGGAAATGTTATATTACCTCTCCCCACGAAGATAAAGAAATATTTTCCTTATTTTTGTGAATTCCTCTGTCCACAATGTGAGAAACGTCTGTCCATCTGTGAAAGTGAAATCTGTCACAATATAAAACATCTCAGATGACAAGGAAGTCCAGGATATAGATACAA